>APFE030120286.1:0-85166 GCA_000404065.3 Pinus taeda | reverse complement strand
AATCCATATGCTCATGTGGTTAATTATGTGCTTTTTGTTGATCCAGTTCAAGTTTGTAACAAAGAAGCATTTGATAAATAAAAATGTTTTTAATACAATTATTATGTGCTTGGGGGGAATCATTCTGTAGAAGCTCAAAGACAATTTATGGAGGAATATCCCAATAACCCACGTTTTGAAACAATGAAATGTATCATTTACACTGGTTTATCGGATACAGAAGCAAAGTTAGTGGCGTGGGGTCATAATTCAGATAATGAATATAGAATGTCTATGACTTTCATCCAAATTGTTAGATTTATTCATAGAGAATTTCAAGAAAAATGTGGTGGGGATAGGATAAATGTTACTGCAAATTTCCGAAGGGAATGTTGTATGGAAATAGACTATCAAATTGAAGAGAAACCCAATTCAAAAAGTGGAAAATGCAACCTTCCTAGTGACATATTTAGAGGTGTTGATAACATTTTCCAATTGACATTTAGAACTAGAGATGTTTGGAACTTGATTGATGAGATTTTTAGCATGTGGGAAAACATTGGCATTAAAAACCAGAAGGTTAAAAAGTCTAAGCCATTGATATGTGGCAACAGTAAATTAGGTTTTGACTTGAAACAGCTTCCAGAAGATATGACTATCACACCTTGGAGAGCAATGCAAGGAGTGAAGGATGAAAAAATTGTTAAAACAATATTATCTCGTGTGAAGTCAGGGGAATTATCATTGGAGGAAATGTCCGAGGAATTTCAAAAGTAAGTTTGTTGAATTATTTTTATTTATTTCTAGATTATAATTTTCTTTTAAATAAAACATGTTGTTCTTGGTAGTATTTGTTATACATATCATTATATTGAATTTTTGTTACTTTATCTATGTAGTCAAAAATTTTATATGAAAATTCAAGAACAAATGGTTAGATTATTGAATGAAGATAGTTGGGATGATGTCGTATGCAACTATCCAGATTCAAGTTCTACATCCACATTAAAAGCTTTTTATTTTGCATTTAAAAAGGTATCTTGATTTACACATTCGTTTTTATTCATCTGTGTACTATTTTTAATTTATAACTTACACAATATTTTGTTGTATTTTTAAAGATGAAGAAGGATGATAATGGGAGCCGCCAATAACTTCAGAATCTTTATTGAAAAAATAAAAGAGAAAGACTGAGGAAGCACGTGTTTAAGAATTGAACTTGAATCCACTCTTACTCATTTCATTTGGAATGGGCTAGACACTATTCAATATCAAGTAATACAAGGCGACTGTGAAGACATTTCTAAACTCATACCTAAAAGGGAGTATGCCCTAGTTCTTGCAGATATTCCCCATGGTTTCAATGTTCCAAATATTGACTATGATAGTGACCCTTATACTTATCAATTTTTTAGTAAATTGGTTGCGGGATTTGTAGAAGTCACGTCATCACCATTATGGAGATTTGTGATATTTCATTCAGACACACAATTGGCAATGATATTGTCAAGCTTCAAAGGGAAAGCAAATCCAAGGATGCAGCTTACATGGTAAGATGTTTAAAATGTATATGTGATTAATGTTGAAAAATTCATTTATGTACAAGTTGATTAAACTTTAACTATTTCATGTTACAGGAAAAAGTCAAATCTTCTTAACCGTGATGATCAAGTATTTATAAATGATTGTGAGTTCATTCATATTGATAGTTGGGCAAAAGATGATAGCTGTATGTCTATGATTTTTAATCGGGTGGACGAAAAGAGTCATAGCCAAATACTGAGTTATGATGTTGTTGTGAGAAAACTAACATATGAAGACAAAGAAGCAAAAGGAGAGATAGTTACCATTTATCAATAACCACAATTATTGATTAACTATCTTATAGACATATGTTCAAATGAAGGAGATTGGGTTCTGGATTTATTTTCTGGCTCAGGTAAGTATTATTATATAGAATTGAATTTCAATAGTTTTTTTTTTTTTAATTAATATGTCATTGTACTAATTTACTTCATTATTTCTTTTGTGTTTGATAACTAGGTACAACACTAGCATGCTGCCTTCAAAAAGGAATAAATTGCATTGCAATTGAAAAAGATCCACTGTAGTGCAATTTCATTCAGTAAAGAATTAATGCTCTTCAATTTCTTCCAGATGCAATGCAAGAAATTGGATTGAAGAAAGGGGACTTTAGTGAATCACGTGTCGCAAAAAAGGCAAAGGAACCTCAACCACCATTACATGGGATGTTTGGAAAGACATACATTGGGAGATTGGCAGACATGAAAGATCCATTAGAAGACGAAAATGAGCAAAAGGAAGCAGAAAACATTGAGGAAGAAAACAATGATGAAACTCTAGAAGACGAAGAGTTTGGATTACGTGACATTGTTGATTAAATTTAAGTTATGCTTGGAAATCAAGCTCATTTTTTGTAACTATTAAGTGGTTATACTTGCAATGTTTTGACTTTGACGTTTTATGAGAAGAATATATACTCAATTAAGGTTGTTATGCGTTGAATATTTGCAATATGCGGTTTTCGCATTAATTTTTAAGTTAACCATTATTTTTTGAAAAAAAAAGTGATTATTATTATTTTTTTGATATGAAATTCATAAAAAAAAAACTATTATTTAACTATTTTTAGTTAAAAATTTTCGTTAAAAATTGTGATTTTCGCATGTCAATTGTAGCAAAAAATTATCAAAACGTGTAGTTTTTTAATTATATTTATGTTAAAAATGGCTATTTTTATGTCAATTGTTAGAAAATATTGTTTTTTAGAAATAATTATTTCATGTGGATTGAAAAATTAATTAACAATGTATAAATATGTAGAATATTGAAAATTCAAAATATCAACCTTCTTTTTTAAATATGTGAAACAATAAAAACCTCACTACAAAAAAAAAAAAAAATTAAAATAAAAACAAGAAAATATGAAGAAAAAGACCATTTCAAAAATTATTAAGTTTACAAAATAATTATTTACATTTCATACATTAGAAAATAAAAAAAGTTAAAAAAAACCTTTTAAAAAAAGAGTCTGGTGCAGAATTACCACGTTTTTAAATCAGCATAAAAAAACACTACCATTATAAAACGCAATGTACATAAAAAAATTTATAGTGCCAAAAACTAAGCTTAAAAAAACATGTGTGTTTTGCATAACCCCTTTTCGAAATCGGGTCACTTTTTTGCTATCTCTACAAAACGGGTAACAGTATGGGTTCCCGTTTCAAAGTTTACATTGTTCGTAAAATAAAGTTCGTTTTAAAATAAACACGTCACAATGAACTTGCAAATAATTTTGAAAAATGTCAAAATGACAGGCGTATAAAAAAATCAGAAGTTTCAAATCTTTATACATATTTTATTTATTTATTTATACTAAGCTAGCATTGGCACTGGGATATGTCGAGTCCAATATGCTATTTTTTAAAATAAATTTTATCCAAATGCTTTCATGGGCACCATGGTCCATGTGAATGGTTGGTTCACAGTTATTGACTTTTTACGTTGTCTACACAATGACTACTTCATAGGCTATTCACTCCCACTTTAGAGTACTTTTATCTGTTCTTCCTTGGGTTTGACATCCCATTGAGTTCTATGTGACTTCTTTTTATCATTGTACCACAAAAACAATGTTATCTTCAAGGTTTTACAAGTCTACAAGGCCCTTAGAATAAGGGGATCTAGTGCCATAGATTTGGTTTTCTTTCATCAATTCACATAGAGATCTGGGTTCATCTAGATAGATTGAAGATGAGGGCTCACAATGAAGTGCTTCGGAGGAATTTCAGAGGACTAAATCTCTTACGCCTCTGCTTGTTTTAGTGTTTTTTGTGGCTTTTTTATTTGTTCACTATGGATCTTTCTTTGGGCCCAAAGTGCATAGGGCTTCAGAGGGGCATGAAAATGGAATTGATGATGCAGCAATGGGGAGATATTCGAGGAAGCTTCGATCCAATGGAGAAAATGAGGATGAGGAACATAACAAGGTATTTTCAATAACAAATGATGATGTGAATGATGGCAATGAGTAGGATGAGATCAGACTCGTCATCAAAGATTTTTTTGTAGGAGAAATCAATGAATGGATACCCAAATCATTTCCAGTAAGAATTTCAAGTGCACAGGATAATACCCAAAACCTATACTCTGATAATTTCCAATGTATGGCATATATTGCATTTCATATGAATAATTTGATATATGTGATATTATAGATCATTCTAAGGATTTGACTTGTCTGGGTCCTCTGTTTCTTTATTTTGATCTACATAGATTGATAGATTTCTATTACATTTTTGTTATGGCTTTTTGAAGTGCTCACACAACAATGGCTTTTTTCTTCTACTTTCTCATTAGCACCAAAAGTTTATGCCCAGGTTTCCTATGGACTGGTTGTTTAATATAATCAAGCTCGTGAATTTTGGTGATACAAGGTAATATATGTACATTCTCTTCCATTATCAATAGAACGTGTTTTTCTGTTTAAAAAAAACTGGGGTTTTACAGTAAACAACCTATTTTAGATAGTTTTATGGAAATTTATTTATCGGTGGTCACTAGTAAGTGTAGGGGCTATTATAACAATATCCAGTAAGCAGTGGGTGCTCACGCAATAACATGTATTATGTACCAATATATGTGATTATAACAGTATGAATTAGGCACATATGCACACTAATCCAATGGTAGCTTAGTGCAGATAATCACTACCACTCTAAAGTATGAGATCCAAATGCATAATAAGTATTCAATGCATTTCTTAGCATGAGATCCAAATGATTTCTAGACCACAATAGTATCTAATAGGCACTCGGTGGGATTATAGTAGTATCCACTAGGCACTGGATGGGATCACAATAGTATCCAGTATGCATCACCAGAGTGTGTAGTTTTACTTCACAAGCTTTGAGTTTTCTCTGTAGTTTTCTTGCTCATCAGTTTAGTGGTTCTCTCCTTGAATTTTATTTATTTATTTTTTTTTTTTTTCCACTGGAAAAATTGTAATCTTTCATTAACTTTGAAAAATTACATATTGTAGATGCAAGATGCATATGCGGTATCCGTCTAGCCCCAGAGGACTCAGTCAAAAATTTGAATAGTTCTGCAAAAAATAACTATATACTGTCCAGAACATCACGCAGGATGTTCATATAAAAGTCCTTCTATTGAATCTGTACATTTGCCACGCACGGCTATATATATATCCTATACAACATATTCAAAAGATATAAAATTTTTGTTCAAAATTCCATAAAGATAATCAGATCATGGGCTCTCAGCCCTATGATAATGTAGATTTATGTAAGGGCAGTGATAGTAGTGGTATTGATTTGACCCTTGCTACTCTCGGATCATCCACTCTCCTCTAGGAAGTATCGTGGCCGCCTTGGATAACTCGTCAGCGCTGCTGTTATGTTCCCTGCAAATATAATTGCATGTGATATTATTAAATTGAGCCTTGAAAATGTTTATTTCATCCAAAATATTACTGAGTGTGTGAATGTGACAAGCAGTAATATTATTGAACCAATTTATAATGATCTTCGAGTCTCCAAAAATATTAATGCTCATGCAGTTATGCCCCAAAGAGAAATGCAAGAGATGACAAAGAGTGATGAGTTCGGCGAAGTTTTTTGTTCTAGCCTCTAATCCCATATTGACTTTGAAGTAATGATGTTCACTCATGTGAAGGATAAATCCACCCCCACATCCCTGTTGTTGAGTTGTGCCATCAAAATACGGCCAACGGGTATTTTTATCAATATGTGGAGGGGCATGTGGCCTGCAGGTTCGGGGTTGAGAAGGCTCAGGAATTTCATTAAATGTCGATATTATACAAGCTGCAGTGTGCGGCCAACACACAGGTTTGCTATAAAAAATGGTGCGATTCTGCGCCAGCCAGAGATGTCCACTGATAATCAAAGGGAGACTTTGGAGTTTGACCCTCTATGGTGGTTCTCTCCTTGATATCTAGCATTGAGATGTTTTTCTTTTAATCTTATTGCAATTTCTTTTTGTATGTTTTGGTGGTACTATGAGCCAAAAAGACTTTGGCTAATGTAATCTTGTTTGTTTTGATTTACTATCAAAATAAGTGGTTTTTTCTTATTGAAAAATAAATAGAAAAACTAAACATTGGAAACTTAATTTTGGCAATAACAAGTTTCTTTTTGCCTTAATCTTTTCAAAAATCAATTGCATTCACTTCACTATTTGCACGCCACTTTTCTTCATATAAAACCAATTATGAATCTAATTTGCAAAAAATAGATAAACTGGTAAAATTAAATTTTAAAAGTCATATAAAGGGAAGTTGAAAGAATGAAATCTGTCATTAAAAAAAATAATTGTGATGGGTAAGGGTACCCGTCAAATTTAACCCCCTGGACCTGACAAAGGAGAATGAGCCACTGACAAATAGTACCACCACCTCAGGACAGTGGTCAAATACCAAGAATACGCCCCACAGATCTCAGATAGTGACTAATGTGGACATTCTTAGACAATGACAGAATCAAAACAAGACAACACAGAAGTCAAAGGGAAGACGGGCAAGTTCTCATCAAACCTAAAAACATACGGCTGCAAGTCTTCAAATCAGAGTTGCAGCTAATTTTCCCGTCCCATTGCAGGAATGACTAGCATACAAGAAGTTCAATGCATTGCAGGAATAACCAGCATTGTATTAAAACAAAAACCGTCATGGGCTTGAAGTCGTCGTCCTGCAATACGCCCACTTTGTTGCCTCTGCCTGCGGGACGCTGGTGCTCTCCACATTCAGACTCACACGGAATTCATTGAATTTTTTAGAGTCGAACAATTCACGGAGAAGGCGATTATTGATTGGAAGCCTCATAGAGCTCTTTCACATGGGTGTAGGGTTGGAGTTCTTCAGGAAATTCTCAACATTGTAGGAAAATCTTGTGACGAAACTTACCAAAAACTTGATATCTCGTATGTATGAACGTCGCAAATGCAAATGTTTTACAATTAGGACAAAAGGGATAGAGACAACGTGTAAACGAGCATTTAATTTCAAGATAGAGAGACTACATGTTAAGATAAGAGAGACAACGTGTGAACGTGTTAATCTCTACGAAATTTAGAAAGTTGGATTAGATTATTCTAATTATTCCGGAAGCATTTCCATTTTAATATACATGACAAAATTCATATAATTGGATTCTATTATTCCCTTGTTTCTTGCAGTGTTACAATTATTATTATTATATAAACTTTACATAAAAAGTGAGTTATTTCTAGTGATATTTATTTGGAAGTTTTTTACATAGTATTTTCTAGTTTAATTTTTTTAAAATCCGGTAGGAATTTATTGAAATCACAAGTTTGATGGGTAATCCCGCATAATCGAAGTGTTCCTCTTCAGGGTGTTGAATCAATATATACAATAAAAAAACTAATTTAAATAACAGAAATCTAGATTTCACCTCTAATTTTTCCACAAGATTCTACCACCATAAATTCCAAAAAACCGCATTAGAAACAACTCCTATAAAAAATAAAAACCATGTCGAATTTATTTTAATGAAAATGGAAAATATATATGATAAAATAAAAATGTGTATACATGTATCATGAGTGATGAGCAATCCTATAGTATAACACCTTAGGTCATTATTTTGACTTTTCATTGTAACTTCTTCACTTGACCCACAACAAAGTAACTATCTCTTTCGTTATTGTCATCCTACAATTATGTTTGTAATTAAATTTAACATTACAGTTTAGAAATCTAAATTAGAAAGATGACAAATTACATAAAATTGTGAATGTTATCTCGAAGCTCGTCCAAAAGCTCTAGCAGGATACTAGGTGGTTGGTGACCTTGATCAAGCTTGTAGTTAGAACCTCCAAGTGAAAATGCTAATATCCCCTCCCATCTCACATTGATCCACTCTGAAGAACCCACGAGTATTAGATCTATCTTCTGAATGATTGGGATACGCTTATGACCTTCCTCCCTACCTACTTTACCTTGCTAGTGAGTGTCTAAGTACATTCCAAATTATGAGATGACAGGAACAATGAATTGGGTGTAGTTTTATTATGTAATAATTTGGTTTGATTAATATATTGTATTATTAAATATTTATGAAATTTTGATATTTTTATTATTTTATATTTTAATTTGGCTATATTTAAACTAAGTGACAAGGATTAGCTACTCTCTAGTTACTATATAGCATTTGTTTATTGACGATTATATAAAATTACTACATATTTTGAAAATCATTTCTAAAAAAAGAAAATTATTTTAAGGATGTTGAAAAAGTCAATATGTGTTAATAATAGAGTAGAAAATATAGAAATCAAAGAGAAAATGATGAAATGTTTTGTAAAAATTAAAAGTATATTGTTTTTTTTTTGTAAGCTAAGGTAGGAACTTTAATTTTCTATTGCACCAAATTGAAATACATACAAATATTTGGTGGCCTCAGCTTGCCCCGAAGGGAAACCGAGTCTATTGGCCACCTTAAGTCTTTATAAGCCGACCAGTAGCAAAAAGGAATAAGTCTATCTATCCATGCTAGATGAACTATGTTGTCAAAAATACTAAACTGATTTCCTATCACCATTAGAAACTATGAACAAAAGGAGAATTATATCTCGGCTAACTAACAAGGCTACCATAAGCGCAGCTAGAAGGATTAATCTACCATGTTTTCTGGAGGGGTGCCTTCGTCCTTTGTCACAGGGGCTATCTTCTTCAAATGCTGTTGAATCTCTTCTAACTTGTTGTCCTGCATGAGAAAGGTAATTTGGAGGTTCTTCATTTCTCTCTTTAAGTTTGGGATTCCTTGAGCTATCTCAGCCATTTCTACTGCTACCTGTTCCATAGCTTTTTCCAGTAATCTCTTTAATACCTAGTATACATGAAGGGCCTGTTTGTATAGAGACAGTCGACCCCTCGTATTACTCGGGTCTGGAATCAGGTTGCCCCATTCGTCCATCTCTGGTTCTAAATCTTCCTGTAGGGCATTGGCCTCTATTTCTTGGAATATCCTCCGGATATCAGCATCGGTGCCTTCATTGTAAGCTCTTTCAGCCTCTTGTACCATGTGCTTCATGGTTTTCTGGCCACGTCTCTGGCCAACTGGGGAGGCTGGTCTCTGTTCTTGTCTGCCAATTTGATGACCTCTGCCCCTGCCCCTGCATCCTCTTCCTCATCCTGAGCATGTGGGTTTGTTCCAAGCGCCTGTCTTGCTACCCTGTCCGACTTCAAAGGATATATTCCCTATGAATTCCTCACCTCCAGGCCCTCGGGTTTTCTTACCCTGATGCGTTTTCTCCTCTTACTGGTCTCTCCCAGGATTTCTGACTTTCCCTATTCCTCCTCTCCTCAAGTGGCTTTGGTGAAAATTCTCAGCGGTCTTCACTTCCTCCATAAACGTCTGTTCTTCTGTCTCCTCTTGGCCCTGATCTATGTTCACCCGTATTCCTTGCATGGTTTTGTTCTGACTTGTCCGTCTTCCTCTCTTGCCTGTGTCAGCCTCTGCTCTCTCCATGCTCTCACCCTCTGTCTTCTGGCAGATATTGAGATAGGTGAGCTCCCGGTCCTTCTCCTTTCGATGGTCTCCCGCAACTGTTATACCTCCAACTGTTTCTATACTCCTGCCTGTGATCTCAGTATAATCCATGAATTGACTCACGTATGCGCTCCTGCTTCCAAGGCATGTAGTAGAGTGTGCTACCCAGTCTTTGAATCCCTACTTCTCCTTTCTTTGGCGCATGTAGTCCTTACGATCACCCTCCCCTACCCATATTAATCCTATGCCAGCTATCCAACATCCCATCATTTGGGCGCCGTCGATCTTCCCACCTTCCTTCATCGTTTGATCACCACCGTTCTTGCCACCTTCCTTCTTCATTGCTCTGTCACCTCCATTCCTCGGGATTCTGCTAGACCTGCAAACCATCACAGTATCCTGTATGATTATATTGTTTCGTGGTGGCTTGCAGTGCCACCTTTCTACCTCCATTATGTTTCCGCATGTCGCCACCTCTTCCACCCCGATCGGGGGAAAAGTATATTGTTTTTATTATCATGTAATTAATATAATAAAAAAATTATATCAATCAAAAAAATGTTTATATTATTATGTTGTATTTAAATATTAGGATAACACATTTGTTATGGTGTTAGATTGATTTTTGTTATTAATAAAAGTATTTAAATATAAGTTTTAATAGGTAATTATAGATTTGATTTTTTAATAATAAATAAAATATTGAGTATATTATTGTGCAATAATTATAGCAAATAGACTTGATATATTATTTGTAAATTGAATTATTGTTTTCATTAAGAAAGAAAAAGCTCATACACATTGATTTTGTTTATTAAGTTTGGTTAAAAATTGTATATTTAGAAAACCTTATCAACAAATATATAACTTCATTTAATGTTTATAGTAGAAGTTGTAGAAATAGCTCGAAATTTGCAGTTGCTAATGAATTTAGACTAGAAACAATAGGAACACATTTCTTCTACTCAAGTTGTGAAAAGGAAAACATATAATAGAAACACATGTAATAGCATACAACCATTAAATCATAATAAACACAATATTTTTCCTCGGGAACCCAACTGGGAAAAACACCTATGTTGTTTTGTATTAAATGAGATGAGAATATGTATCTATGACAATGACAGCTTCAATCCTTGAAGCTCCACCTGCACTGCAATACTGATATCTTTTTCTATGACCTACTCTGACCAACACTTAGCGAAAATAGGCCTCAACCTTCCTCCTATTTCCTTGTGCAATCCTTGAGGAAATTAGCTCCTAAAAAATAGGAAAATTCCATATTTCTTGGTGCAAATTCAACAGGAATTGATCACCTGCTCCAATACAAAACCTGTACACTCAACTAGTATACAATTGACAATTACAATGTGTCTTTTCCTCCATCTCAACTAGGAAATTCGAATTCCATGCATGACTATGGCTATTTTTAGTAAACCAACCAGTTAACTAAGAGATCATTGAGTTAACAACAATTACTACTATTCAACTGAACTCCTATTAACTCTATTCTAGACCAGAGCTTAGATAAATGCATTTAACTAACTATAACTCCAATAGAATGTTAGATCTTGGCAATCAACTCGTGCACAACTCTACTTCTTTCCCACGAACTCAAATTGACTGACTTAATTATGTGACTTGGCCATGCCACTCCTGCTAACTACACAACTCAAGTCATCTTGCTGATGTGGAAATTCGAATTTGTCCATTTGAATAAGGCACAAGTCAAATGAAGTCTTTTCTTGCTACAATTTAACACTCCCTCTTAGCAAGAAAAGGGTTTTGAACCATCCCAATCTTGCTACTCCTGAGGAACGTATTGTAACACAACTAATAATCCCTCTCACTGTTGTTATTGTTACTGTAACAACTGCAACTGGGAAGCATCCAAAATATGGAATCAACTGTGTCTCTGAGTTGCAACTATCTCCTGAGTCTCTGACTGCTACTAGCCTCTACACTGTTGCTCAAGATCTGACTCCATCAACTGACATTGATCCTTATGCTACTGAATACTATGGGCCCATGTAGCAATGGTAATGATCCATGGGAAGAGAATAATGCAACTGCTACTACTCTCCTATGGACCTTGCCCAAGTCTTTGCAAACTTGAGACTAAGGCTCTACATTGCCCCACCTCACTCCTGAAGGTATAACTGCATAAATGGAAAAATCTATCTCTAGCTCGTAGAGATTTTCAACTCAAACACCATTTTTTTTTAACTTGTCCAGTAGCAACATGATTCAAATAAGCTTTCCCCCTACTAAACAACACATCATATTCATGGTCTTCCAGTATAGATACAAAAACTAGATTTTTCATGAGACCATGGATATACATTATCCTTTAGGTGAACATGGGATCCTAGCTCCCTATTAAATGTGATAGTGTCGATCCCTTTGGTATTATACCTTACATCATCTCCAAGTTGTATGTATAATTGTAGGTCCTTCTCCTATAGGTTGTTGAAGAACTCCTTATTTCTTGTCATATGATATGAAGTGTCAGAGTCTAGGTACCATTCACTCCCTCTTACTGTGCTTGCCATACAAGCAATGAGGGTGAAATCTAACTCGAATTGTGATGCAAGAGCATATCCTCCTGCTCCTGTTGCAGGCTCCTTATTGGATTTCTTATGTGGACACTTGGTTACATAGTGTCCATACTCATGGTAGTGAAAGCATTTGATTTTACTAAGGTATTTATTCTTGCCATGGTTTTAGCTGGATTCTGCCTCACCTTGGGCCTTCTTTCCTTTGGCACTATTTCCTTTGCCAACTAGAGCACAATCTTCTTCCTCAGTCGATTTGAATGTGAACCATCTCTAGTGTCTCTTCTAATCTTCTCCTGCAACAAATCAGACCAAAGTCTCTCCCAGTTTGAAAGATTGTCTCTTCCATTAATTGAATCCTAATAATTGTGCTAGGACTTCAGAAGACTAAGAAGTGTTAAGCTCACAAGCTCAGATGGTGCCACATTTTCTCCTACTCGTCCAATTTCATCTCGAACCTCAGTGAATCTGGATAGGTATTGAACAACATTTTCATTTTTACCCATGTGAATGTTCCAAAGTTTGTCTCTCAATGCCAATTTCCTAGCATCAATGTTTCTCTGGAATAGATATGTGAGAGTTTTCCACATTGAAAAAGGAGTCTCCTTTCCATGCAAGTTCGAAACTGCGTGATCTCTGACACCCTACATAATCTTCCTCTTGGATTTTGTTGTGTCTATCTTCCACTAAGAAAGTGGTTGTGCATTTGATGCTGCTAGTTTTGGAATATGAGTTTGTGTGTACTCCAATACTCCATTGCCATCTAGTACAAATTCCATTCTATTTTTCCAAGCTATGAAATTTGAAGTTCCCTCCAATGCATATTCAAGCCTCAATCCATAGAAGGATATTGTTCCTGCACTAAAGAAAATTCCTGCACCATAGCTTTTTTATTCGAAATTTCTTTGAGAGAAGATCATAATATGGTTTCTATGTAGTCTTCAATAGCTCTGATACCATGTAGAAATAGCTCAAAATTTGTCGATGCTAATGAATTTAGTCTAAAAACAATAGACACGAATTTCTTCTACTTAGTCTACGGAAAGGAAAACATACAATAGAAACACATGAAATAACATGCAACCATTAAATCACAATGAACACAATATTTTTCCTAGGGAACCCAACTAGGAAAAACCCCTCCTCTCTTTTGTATTAAATTAGATGATAATATGGATCTATTATAATGACATCTTCAATCCTTGAAGCTTCACCTGCGTTGCTTTAGTCATCTCCTGCTCTTACCAACACTTAGCCAAAATAGGCCTCAACCTTCCTCCTATTTCCTTGCACAATCCTTGAGGAAATTAGCCCCTAAAAAATAGGAGAATTTCATATTTCCTTGTGCAAATCCAATAGGAATTGATCGTGTGCTCCAATACAAAACCTCTACACTCAACTAGTATAAATTGACAATTTCAATGTGCCTTTTCCTCCACCTAAACTAGGTAATTCGAATTCCATGCATGACTAGGGCTATTTTTAGTAAATTTTTCAGTTAACTGAGAGATTAGTGAGTTAACAACATTTACTACTACTCAATCGACTCCTACTGACTCTATTCTAGACTAGAGCTCAAATAATTGAGTTTAACTAGCTATAACTCTACTAGATTGCTAGATCTTAACAATCAACTCATGCATGACTCTACATATTTCCCACAAACTTGAATTGACTAACTTAACTAGGTGACTTATCCATGTCACTCCTGCTAAATGAAACTCAAGTCATCTTGCTAATGTGGAAATTATAATTTCTTCATTTGATTAAGACATAAGTCAAATGGTCCACGGAGTCTTGGATAGACGTGACCAAGTGCCCTATTAAGGCACTCATTGATGTGAAGTCACCAATTCAATTCCCCACCTCAACTGGGGTGATATATTAGACATGATGAAGATGTAGTCTTGCCAAGCTTAAAAAAAAAAAGGACACAAGTCAAATGAAGCATTTTATTGCTATAATTTAACAAAAGTATTACCTGTTGTCATGGATATCCTGATATGACTCTCTTTAATCATATTTTTCAATTGATATACATTTAAATGTGATTGTTTGAGATAATGAATTCTCGCATAATAGTAGAATAAGTTTTAACAATATTTATATCATTGTGTGTATCTCTCAAACCATTTACATTAAACTTAATTTAGGATGTTTAAGTCAATTTACAACAACCTTTCTATTTAAGTCAATTTTCGAAATCCCCCGATCGCAGTCGTTGCCTGAGGAAATAGACCAAATATGGCTGTTAGGCAAATACTAGGACAAGTACATCCCACCACATCCCACACGCTCATGGCGATGGCTACGGTGGTGTCCCGCATGAGGAAGTACACGGTGGAAGGGAGAAGTGGCAGCCAGTGCCAGGGTAGTGACGGAGGTGGGAAGGACAGAATAGGAGGATGGATGGGACAGAGGAGGAAGAAGGGGGAGTATGAAGGAATGAAGGGTGATGGGAAGAGTATTGTTGCTAAGGAGAGACGGGGGACTCATGAGGAAGATTAGCTCATCAAACTGCAACGGCACCTTCGAAGCGGCACTGGGTATGTAATCTGGGCATATTCGTTAATTGAAATGCTGCCTATGTGTTTACAAGGAAGGGGAATGAGAGGTCTGAACGGAGAGGAGGGAATGCAGGGAGGAAAGGGGAGTGAGGTTGTGCCTGTAAATGGTATCATGAGAGACCACCAGGGACTGGAATATGATGGAGTCCAGGCTAGTAATTTAGCTAGCCAGATTTGTAAGGTGGAAGGAGAGAAGGGAGATAAGCAAATGAGAGGTAGGGAAATTGCGAGGGACAGAGAAAAGCGACAGGCATTCAGGCTAGAGGGGGGGGAGAAGGGAAAGGAATTGAGGGTAGTAATATTAATTGTATGGTTTGAGGGATGGGAGGCTAAGTTTGTAAGTGTCATGTGAATTGAGCACAAGAACTCTATCCCCGGGAATAGAGCAAAGAGAGGCAATATCCAAAAAGGCAGAGGGTATAGTGCATGGCAGGGGAGTAGCGATGTTCGCTCTGGTAGAGAGGTTATTGCATGGTAGGGGAGTGACGTTGTTAGCTCTAGGAGAGAGGCTATTGCATGGTAGGGGAGTGGCGCTGTTAGCTTTGGCAGAGAGGCTATTGCATGGCAGGGGAGAGGTGTTGTTACTTCGAATAGAATTGAGGCTACAAAGCAGTGGGCAGAGGGGCATCGGGGGAGAGATGGGGATGGTAGGAGATGCAAGGAGAGGGGCAACGATAGAATGGTGGAAATGCTGGCAAATGTAATTTGTAAGCTAATTGAAATGTTTTCTGAACAGGTGAGCACAACAGGTGACATGGCTAGACCAGCTCGTGGTAGAGGACACAAAAAAAGGGGAAGGGAGGAGCCTCAGGGTGCTTACCCAGGTACTTCGGAACCTAGACGGGGAAGAAAGCCAGTATAAAGACTAATCCATGAAGCAACAACAACGTATAGAGTAGGGATAGATGCAGGCATCAGGAAGATCTTAGAAGACTGGGAGGAACAGATAAAAGAGGAGGTAGACTCAGAAGAGGAAATGGAGGTCTGGCAAGAGGTAATCCCGGACCCAAGAAATACGAGGGGAAGACTAACACAATTTAAGTAGAATTTATACCTATACTGGCTCATGAAGAGCCTGATGGGGAAGGCCATGGAGAAACTATTAATGGGGATGGCAATGACCCTCCAAGACATGCCAAACTACATGAAGGACCTGCAGACCATAAAGGTTCAATTGTTCAAGTAGGACATCCACCTAGACTATATCCAAAGGCATATCCATTATATCATCGAGCTGGCAGATGCACCAGGAGACTTCGTTGATGACCCAGCCCCGATCGACTCAGCCTTAGAGGACCAAAAGGAATAGTCAGGTTCTCGACTTTTTTTAAGTTTTTAGCGGATAACATTTACTTTTATAATGTATGTTTATGATAGACAAAAACTTAGACTCATATTATGATATAGATGTATATATAGCTTGGGTAGATTGCCTTAAACTATATGATTTTTGGATGGCATATAACGCGGATAGGTGGTCAACAGACTTGGTTTCCCACTAGGCAAATTGAGGCCACTTATCTCATCTATGTGGTGTAAACTTGTTTTTCATAAATAGAAAATAGAAGGTCCTACCAAGCATTACAAAAAAAAGTCAATTTTCAAAATTCAATCCCATTTTAATCCATTTGCAATAACCCTCTCTTATTTAATTCAATACACAACAAATCACTCTCATTTAAGTGAATTCACAACAACCCACTCCCACTTAATCAATTACAACAATCCTCTTATATTTAAGTCAATTTCCAACAACCTTTTCATTAAAAAAAAAAAAAAAAACTATTTTCATTTAAGTGATTTGCAACAACCCTTTTATTTAAGTAAATTTTCAAGAATCCACTTCCTTTAAATCTATTTGCAATAACTCTCTCTTATTTAAGTCAATGCATAACAACAAGTTATTTAAGTTAATTCATAGGAGCCCATTTCCATTTAAGTCAATTCACAAGAAGCCACTGTCAATTATAACAAGCCAACATTGCATAACAACAAGTTATTTAAGTCAATGCATAACAACCCATTTCCATTTAAGTCAATTCAACAACCCATTTCCATTTAAGTCAATTCACAACAAGCCACTATCAATTATAACAAGCCAACAATGCATAACAACAAGTTATTTAAGTCAATGCATAACAACCCATTCCCATTTAAGTTAATTCAACAACCCATTTACATTTAAGTCAATTCACAACAAGCCACTGTCAATTATAACAAGCCAAGAATGCATAACAACAAGTTATTTAAGTCAATGCATAACAACCCATTTCCATTTAAGTCAATTCACAACAAGCCACTGTCAATTATAACAAACTACTTATTTTAAATTAATTTGCACCAACCTTTTTATTTAAATCAATTTCCAATTAGCCACTTATATTTGAATGTGAACCATCTCTAGTGTCTCTTCTAATCTCCTCCTACACCAAATCAAACCAAAGTCTCTCTCAGTGTGAAAGATTGTCTCTTCCATTAATTGAATCCTTATAATTGTGCTAGGACTTCGGAAGACTAAGAAGTGTTAAGCTCACAAGCTCAGCTGGTGCCACATTTTCTCCTACTCGTCCAATTTCATCTCAAACCTCAGTGAATCTGGATAGGTATTGAACAACATTTTCACTTTTACCCATGTGAATGTGCCAAAGCTTGTCTCTCAATGCCAATTTCCTAGCATCAATGTTTCTCTGGAATAGATATGTGAGAGTGTTCCACATTGAAAAAGGAGTCTCCTTTCCATGCAAGTTCGAAACCGCATGATCTCTGACACCCTACAGAATCTTCCTCTTGGCTTTTGTTGTGTCTTTCTTCCACTAAGAAAATGGTTGTGCATTTGATGCTGCTAGTTTTGGAATATGAGTTTGTGTGTACTCCAATACTCCATTGCCATCTAGTAAAAATTCCATTCTATTTTTCCAAGCTATGAAATTTGAAGTTCCCTCCAATGCATATTCAAGCCTCAATCCATAGAAGGATATTGTTCCTGCACTAAAGAAAATTCCTGCACCATAAATTTTTTATTTGAAATTTCTTTGAGAGAAGATCATAATATGGTTTCTATGCAGTCTTCAATAGCTTTGATACCATGTAGAAATAACTCAAAATTTGTCGATGCTAACTTTAGACTGTAAACAATGGACACGAATTTCTTCTACTTAGTCTATGGAAAGGAAAACATACAATAGAAACACATGCAATAACATGCAACCATTAAATCACAATGAACACAGTATTTTTCCTAGGGAACCCAACTAGGAAAAACCCCTCCTCTCCTTTGTATTAAATTAGATGAGAATATGGATCTATTACAATGACAACTTCAATCCTTGAAGCTTCACCTGCATTTCTTTACTCATCTCCTGCTCTTACCAACACTTAGCCAAAATAGGCCTCATCCTTCCTACTATTTCCTTGCACAATCCTTGAGAAAATTAGCCCCTAAAAACTAGGAGAATTTCCTATTTCCTTTTTGCAAATCCAATAGGAGTTGATCCCCTGCTCCAATACAAAACCTCTACACTCAACTAGTATATAATTGACAATTTCAATGTGCCTTTTCCTCCACCTCAACTAGGTAATTCGAATTCCATGCATGACTAGGGCTATTTTTAGTAAATTTTTCAGTTAACTGAGAGATTAGTGAGTTAACAACATTTACTACTACTCAATCGACTCCTACTGACTCTATTCTAGACTAGAGCTCAAATAATTGAGCTTAACTAGCTATAACTCTACTAGATTGCTAGATCTTAACAATCAACTCATGCACGAATCTATGTATTTCCCACAAACTTGAATTGACTAACTTAACTAGGTGACTTAGCCATGTCACTCCTGCTAAATGAAACTCAAGTCATCTTGCTAATGTGGACATTATAATCTCTTCATTTGATTAAGACATAAGTCAAATGGTCCACAGAGTCTTGGATAGATGTGACCAGGTGCCCTATTAAGGCACTCATTGATGTGAAGTCACCAATTCAATTCCCCACCTTGATTGGGGTGATATGTTAGACATGATGAAGATGTAGTCTTGCTAAGCTTTAAAAAAAAGGACACAAGTCAAATGAAGCATTTTATTGCTATAATTTAACAAAAGTATTACCTGTTGTCATGGATATTCCTGATATGACTCTCTTTAATCATATTTTTCAATTGATATACATTTAAATATGATTTGTTTGAGATAATGAATTGTCACATAATAGTAGAATAAGTTTTAACAATATTTATATCATTGTGTGTATCTCTCAAACCATTTACATTAAACTTAATTTAGGATGTTTAAGTCAATTTACAACAACCTTTCTATTTAAGTCAATTTTCAGAATCCCCCAATCGGGGTGGCTGCCCTAGGAAATAAGCCAGATATGGTTGTTAGGCAAAAACCAGGATGGGTACAAACCACCGCATCCCACATGCTGATGGCGATGGGTGCGGTGGCATCCCGCATGAGGAAGTACAGGGTGGAAGGGAGAAGTGGCAGCCAATACCAGGGTAGTGACAGAGGTGGGAAGGACATGACAGGAGGATGGGTGGGACAAAGGAGGAAGAAGGGAGAGTATGCAGGAATGAAGGGTGATGGGAAGAGTATTGTTGTGAAGGAGAGACAGGGGACTAACGAGGAAGATCAACTCATCAAATTGCAACGACACCTTCGAAGCGGCACTGGGTATGTAATTTGGGCATATTCGATAATTGAAATACTGCCTATGTGTTTATAAGGAAGGGGAATGAGAGGTCTGAACAGAGAGGAGGGAATGCAGGGAGGAAAGGGGAGTGAGGTTGTGCCTGTAAATGGTATCACGAGGGACCACCAGGGACCGGAATATGATGGAGGCCAGGCTAGTAATTTAGCTAGCCAGACTTGTAAGGTGGAAGGAGAGAAGGGAGATAAGCAAATGAGAGGCAGGGAAATTGCGAGGGACAGAGAAAAGTGAAAGGCATTCAGGCTAGAGGGGAGGGAGAAGGGAAAGGAATTGAGGGTAGTAATATTAATTGTATGGTTTGAGGGATGGGAGGTTAAGTTTGTAAGTGTCATGTGAATTGAGCACCAGGACTCTATCCCTGGGAATAGAGCAAAGAGAGGCAATATCCAAAAAGGCAGAGGGTATAGTGCATGGCACGGGAGTAGCAATGTTAGCTCTAGTAGAGAGGTTATTGCATGGTAGGGGAGTGACGTTGTTATCTCTGGGAGAGAGGCTATTGCATGTAAGGGAGTGGCATTGTTAGCTTTGGTAGAGAGGCTATTGCATGGCAGGGGAGAGGTGTTGTTACTTCGAATAGAATTGAGGCTGCAAAGCAGTGGGCAGAGGGGCAGAGATGGGGATGGTAGGAGATGCAAGGAGAGGGGCAGCGATATAATGGTGGAAATGGTGGCAAATGTAATTTGTAAGCTAACTAGAATGTTTTTTGAATAGGTGAGCACAACAGGTGACATGGCTTGACTAGCTCGTGGCAGAGGACGCAGAAAAAGGGGAAGGGAGGAGCCTCGGGGTGTTGACCCAGGTACTTCGAAACCCAAACGGGGAAGAAAGCCAGTAGAAAGACTAATCCATGAAGCAACGACAACGTATAGAGTAGGGACGGATGCAGGCATCAGGAAGATCTTAGAAGACTGGGAAGAACAGATAAAAGAGGAGGCAGACTCAGAAGAGGAAATGGAGGTCTGGCGAGAGGTAATCTCGGACCCAAGAAATACAAGGGGAAGACTAACACAATTTAAGTAGACTCTATACTTATACTGGCTCATGAAGAGCCTGATGGGGAAGGCCATGGAGAAACTATCAATGGGGATGGCAATGACCCTCTAGGACATGCCAAACTACATGAAGGACCTGCAGACCATATAGTTTCAATTGTTCAAGTAGGACATCCACCTAGACTGTATCCAAAGGCATATCCCTTATATCATCGAGTTGGCAGATGCACCAGGAGACTCCGCTGATGACCCAGCCCCGGTCGACTCAGCCTTAGAGGACCAAAAGGAATAGTTAGGTTCCCGACTGTTTTTAAGTTTTTAGCAAATAACATTTACTTTTATAATGTATGTTTATGATAGACAAAAACTCAGACTAATATTATGATATAGATGTATATATAGCTTGGGTAGATCGCCTTAAACTATATGATTTTTGGATGGCATATAATGCGGATAGGTGGTCAACAGACTTGGTTTCCCACTAGGAAAATTGAGGCCACCTATCTCATCTATGTGGTGTAAACTTGTTTTTCATAAATAGAAAATAGAAGGTCCTACCAAGCATTACAAAAAAAAGTCAATTTTCAAAATTCAATCCCATTTTAATCCATTTGCAATAACCCTCTCTTATTTAATTCAATACACAACAAATCATTCTCATTTAAGTGAATTCACAACAACCCACTCCCACTAAATCAATTACAACAATCCTCTTATATTTAAGTCAATTTCCAACAACCTTTTCATTAAAAAAAAAAAAAAAAAAAAACACTATTTGCATTTAAGTGATTTGCAACAACCCTTTTATTTAAGTAAATTTTCAAGAATCCACTTCCTTTAAATCTATTTTGCAATAACTCTCTCTTATTTAAGTCAATGCATAACAAGAAGTTATTTAAGTCAATGCATAGCAACCCATTTCCATTTAAGTCAATTCACAAGAAGCCACTGTCAATTATAACAAGCCAACAATGCATAACAAGTTATTTAAGTCAATGCATAACAACCCATTTCCATTTAAGTCAATTCAACAACCCATTTCCATTTAAGTCAATTCACAGCAAGCCACTATCAATTATAACAAGCCAACAATGCATAACAACAAGTTATTTAAGTCAATGCATAACAACCCATTTCCATTTAAGTCAATTCAACAACCCATTTCCATTTTTAAATCAATCCACAACAAGCCACTGTGAATTATAACAAGCCAACAATACATAACAACAAGTTATTTAAGTCAATGCATAACAACCCATTTCCATTTAAGTTAATTCACAAGCTACTTATTTTAAATTAATTTGCACCAACCTTTTTATTTAAATCAATTTTCAATTAGCCACTTATATTTATGTCAATTTGCAAAAATTACTTTTCTATTTAAACCAATATCCAAAAAGCCACTCCCATTTAATTCAATCACAACAAATCACTTATAAGTAAATCAATTTACGACATTTACAGATGTCAAGGTGTATCAAGTTAGTAATTTTTTTTCCTTAAATTGTGTCATGGCTAAGTTGGAAGTGGCATTCTACAATGTTATCTTTTAACATGTCGAACATAATGAAACTTAGGCTAAGTTGGAAGTGGTATTCTAATGTTCGATTCAAACATGTTTACCATAATAAAACTTAGGATTAAGTTTATCATGAAACACACATATGGTGTGTATTCTTTAAAAAATTGTCTAACTTTTTTACATAACTTTGGAATTACAAGTTTAGATTACTAATATAGTGTTGTTGTGACAAAAATAGGGCTTATATCTCCATACTCATAGGGCTTATATCTCCTTGTTATCTTGCCTTATGCATGTAGATTAATGGATATGGAATATAATGATCCTCCCCTGTAGAGATAATGTAATCGATCATTTTTTATATGGAATAAAGCCAGCGAATAAAGCATTAAATTGAAAAGACACATTGATAAAACAGATTGAATCTACATGCATGTAGATTAATGGATATGGAATATAATGATCCTCCCCTGTAGAGATAATGTAATCGATCATTTTTTATATGGAATAAAGCCAGCGAATAAAGCATTAAATTGAAAAGACACATTGATAAAACAGATTGAATCTACATGTCGTAACTTCACAACTTTGAATTAAAATTAAATTCATTGTTCAAAGTTCATCGTTCGGAATAAATGTGCCGCTGGTGAATAAATTTTCCATCACCCATATCAAGAGCCAACATGTCTCATCCAATGGGCACTTCCCATTTCATATTAATAAATCGCTGTCTTTTTGGAATCCGTTCAAATGACTCGAATTATTTTTCACAAAAATCATAAAAAAACAAAATATTTAATTAAGTTATATATAAATTTACTAAAACAATAAAAAAATTTAATTAATTATATATATATAAATTTGTGATTTTTCTTTTTATAAATTCATTTTTTTAGTTTTTAATTTTTAATTTTAATCTAATACTTATATAAAAATACAAAATCCACATAAAAAAATAAATATTAATAGTTTACGAATAGTTAGAGGTGTGCTAGATGAGAGATGATGAAATCTTCCCTAATGTCTTCATATGCAACAACAATAGTATCAGTGCATTTATTTATGGTATTCATGATAACTATCCGGCGAAAAGGGAGTTGTCTATAATGCAACTTTTTGGAGATTCCAGTGACGGAATCCGGCGAAGAAATTGAGGTTAAATCTTGATTTGCTGCAGTTAAAATGGTTTTTTAACTGCATATTTGAATTCAATGCCCTAAAAAACCCCTGGGACACTTTGATTATGCAGAAAGTAGCTATCAAACATGCGATTCAAATAAATTGCTGCCGCATTTTGACCAGAAAAACCCACCAGAAAGGCTTCCAAAAAGTCTCATTATAGACAACTGCGGCCAAAAGACTCATTTGAGTCTAGAGAATAGTGTAAGGTATTTATGATCTAAAGTAATAATTGTTAATTGGTTAATTTAGTGTAAGATATTTATGATCTACATTAATTACTGTTAATTTGTTGCAAAGTAATGTCCCACTCTTTCCTGTTGAAACCCTTGATAATTTCTCAAACCACTTATTAAATACATTTGTACTTGATAATTTCCAAAAACACTTATTAAATACATTTGTATTTTCTAATTTTTAACACGTTAATTTTACTATTTTTTTTAGTGAGCGGTAGGGATAATTTTATTATTATTTAATATTTATTTTTTATTTTTTTTATTAAGTTGTTGTAGTTTTTACTAAGTTGTAGTAGCTATTATTTGTTGGCTTCAGGCCAAAAAACGTAATAGGTATTTAATTGATTTGATATTAAACTAGTAATTGCTTCAGATGTTGCAAAGAAAGCGTCATCAGACAATAGTGTATAGCACTAATTAATGTTTTTTTGACAACTCTTGAAAGCCAGAAAAATATCAACAAAAGGCAAACACCATACTACAATGAACTGTAATACTTATTCCTTGAGCTTTACAAATCATGAGGCATATGTTGAAGTTAAAGATGCATGAAGATTTTTTATCTTGGGAATATGTTGTTCTATGTTATATTTTCTTTAGGCACGGTTGTCAACCTGAAGAATCTTAAGATTGTACTATAATTAACCTAATCTTTGTACAAACCCTACTTCCATACTAACTTTTGTACAAATCCTACTTCCATATTGATGAGGGTTTTATATAGATGTTGTTAACAATTTTATGCTGATTTTATTTCATACTCACTGAGTATTCTTTTTTCTTTGTGGCTTCTTGACCTATTAAAGATTGTTTAATCTATTAAGTTTTTTACATTGTATTTTTAAGTGTCTTAGAAGGAAGTGATTTATATTTCAGTGGTTGATTTAAAGTTAGTAACTTTTGTTCTTTGTGCATATAGTAAAAAATATATGGAGAGGCTACTTTTATCACTTCAAGGGCAACGAAAAGAAGGTTACGTGTTGTTTGTGTTATATGGAGAGGTGACTTTTATCACTTCAAGGGTAATAAAAACAAGGTTATTGAGAAATGATAAAAGAGTTTTTGTTCTTGTCATATCTCCTTTTCGCAAAAATATATATTGAGAAATGATATATAAATAAAAAAAAAAAAAAAAAAAAATTATTAAGTAGTTTGATGAGGCCCTTTTTTTAAGTAGTTTGATGAGGCCTTTTACCTACTTGAATTTACCCTTTGGGTTGTATTTACCTTTGCTTATGATTTATTTACCTGATAATGTTATATGTACACCCAGTACCATACGGTAAGGGGATGGACTACGGGATTGAAGTATTGTTTTTCCATATTTATAAATCCATGTATGGCTTGGGTCCATGTTAACCACGCAACATATGATCCGAAGGCAACTTTAAGTTTCCCTTTGGCCATCACGTGGCATTCCTTATCCGTTACAGTGCGAATTAATTCATGCTCTGCTTCATACTATACGAGGCCGGCTGGCTATCCCATCCTACCGCTTCGCATCAACAGTGGAGGTCGCACATCATAATTCAACGGTGCAGATCCCCTTCCGCGGGTTGCCGCCTAACTAAAGCTTGTCTTGGGTGACAGAAATTCATTTGCTAGGAAATTTCTGTATGGTGTTACTCTGGTTCAGTCCATGCGTTTGTCCCAGGGATGTCCAGCTTGCAGGCCTTGTTCCAAGCCGGAGGAGTCGCTCTCGCACCCTTAAGGTAAACATAGGCACAGTGTTCCTTTGAACCTTGTGGTTAAGCGCCCTTCTCCTGATGCTACTAAGCCCTTAATTCTTCTTTTGCACTGGCAGCATGCGTTTGCAAGGTTGTTTGGCATTGGGTCCTTCTACAACTCTAGAAAATGAGTGAAGAACCTTGGCTAGTTGGCGTTCTCTTTAGTGGTAAATGTTTTTGGCATGCACGAAGATAAATCCCTGGAATGTTTGCTTTGCTACAGTTGCATTACTGTTATAATTATCTAACCTTTATTGTTCGGGCTGTTCTTTGCACAGGTTAGGCTCCCACTCCCTGCATGGCCTAAAGACTAAGGAGTACCCCACCACCACTCTGTTATGAGTTCCAGGTATGGGGTTTTCCACCGGCTGCGACTATGTCAGTTTACCTCAGAGTTTCCTTGTGTTTTAGAGAAGGGTAACCCCCCCCAGGTCTCTTTGTTTTGATTGAGCAAGGGTATGGGGGTTATACATCCCCCTCCAGAATCCAGTTTCATGGTAGGATTTTATGTAATTTTAACTCTAGCATGTGTATGTCCGAATGTTAATCTCTTGAGCGGACTTACTGTGACAGTTTGTAATTGTTAGACACACACTCGTGCTCATTCTGCCTACAGCTTATTAAGTTCTTTGCTCACTGAACCGTAATTATTGTGAGGGTTTACTATTTTCTTAGTCAACTAAATGAATTCTTTCCTCGTCTATATTTATTACTGGTTTCTGCTCTGCAGCCTATCTGTACAGAACTTTGTAATTTGTTCTTGTTTTATGAACTCATAATATAGCACAGTTTTTGTATGTCACGTATATTTTCTTCCTTTGGTTTAGCAGTACATTCCTGCACAGTTTAAATGGTGATTTATATGATCGTCTGAGGAGGGTCTTACCCCTTAAGTTTACAATCTCCATTGTTAAGAAGATTCGCCCCCTGCCTCTCAATTACAGTGTTCCTTTTTTTTTATAATTAATTCCTACTTACTCTCGGGGTATGAGTCCTTCTACGCTGGAAAGAGATTTAACGTGGCAAGGATAAAACCCTACTAACTTGCCGTTCCCTTACACACCATCCCCAATTTTCTGTTGGGCTTTTTGCTGTTTTTAAGTAATATCCACAGAGTGGATCTATAGCCGCGTCTCACCGCATGCTGGACCTACTTAATACATAGGATTGCTCTATTGCATTCTAACCCAACCTACAATAATCACTGTCCAAGTTCAGGGTCGCGGCAAGTAGACACTGCTTCTTTCTCTTTTTTTTTTTTTATAAATGCACCTATGTCTTTCTAGAGGAAGGGGCTCGGCCCATAGACCGCAAGTATTTAATATATAATACCAATCTTTAGATGACTCCATTTGCTCATTTAGTCTTGGGTCTGCCTAAGCATGCACACAATGTTGCCTCATTTTGTTTGTTAACGTTTATTCCCGGGTGCGACTAGCCCAACGCCCATAATCTTCCTAAGGATTCACTTTTCTTTGTTCTTTACCGCTTGCGGTTTGAGTATTACAAGGGACCCAAAATTACCCCGACAGGTTCTGTTGACAAACCCTTACCCAGAAATGATTATTGCCACATTTCAAGCATGCCCTCATTTCCTAGTTTTGAGGGAAGAAAAAGTATCTATCAGGAGCAGTTACTGAGATGTTCTGGCCTGACCCACTACTTGATATTGTACAACCACATTTACCCTGATAACAATTATTTAAAGAGCTACCCGCCCTTCCTATTCTGCATGTCAGTACTTTATAAAAAAAATACTATTAGGCATTTCTCTAAGGGACTGCAACCTGCAGAACATCAAAAATTTTCTTTTCTTTACTTGGTTGAAGTCAGAGCCACATACCTGTGCTGCCTCTTGTAGATGCGCTTTCTTCACCTGTTCAGAGATAACATCACTTCTGCTTCTCACAGCTAGTTTTCCACCCGACTGTGAGACTGTCTTTCGAGACCAGTCTCCCCCCTAGATTGCTCAAAGACAACTGTCTTTGTTAGTTGCACGCGCTCAACGTTCTTACCATCTGATCCTCACCAGACGTGGTAAGTCTTCCCCTTTCCCCATTTCCTGTCCTCTACAGCACAGTGTCCTGTTTTTTTTCCCTCCTTTCCTTTACCTGTAACTCATTCCACAGTTAGGGAGTGGGAAAGGTGGTTAGGGTTTTGCAACTGTTCTATATATATATATTTTAATATACATTAACTTCTCTCCTCAGAAGTTACATGACATCCATGTTACTAGGAAATCATTTTTTCGTTTTCATTTTTTGAACAAAATAAATATGAATTAATTCATGCAACAAATAATAATCATCGTCCTTGTCTTTGTGTCCTTTTAACTGAGGTAAATAAAAATATATTTACAATAATCTGGGTATATGACATCTCCCCCTCCTGAAATTAGACATCGTCCCGATGTCTTTCGGGTCTAAACAACTCTGGGCAAACCTGTTTCATCAGTTCTTCATCCTCCCAAGTGGCCTCGTCAGGCCCAAAGTGCTGCCACTGCACTTTAACTTGGGTAATATCCCGCTTCCGCAGCGTGACTTCTCTCCGGTCGAGGATGCTCAGCGGTTTGACCCGGATTTCTCCTTCCAGTTCTACCTGCATTAGGCAACACCCTGAGTCAGTTTTCTTTTAAGAGAAAACATCTAAATTGATCTATCAAAGATAGTTTCTCACCTGAATTTCCTGCCAATTAATCACATGTTTAGGATCATAAACATATTTTCTTAGCACAGAGACATGAAAAACGTTGTGGACTCATATGTGACTGGGCAGAGCAAGCTAGTAAGCCATTGGCCCAATTCTTGCTAAGATCTTAAATGGTCCACAGTATCAAGGTGCCAACTTGGCACACCCGCTCCACTGTAACGTGCTCTTTTTGGCTCGAATTCACACATACACATGATCACCGACTTGATACTCCTTAAACCTCCTTTTCCGGTCAGCGAAATTCTTTTCCCTATCCTGGGCTGCCTTCAGATTAGATTGCACCTTTTTAACCAGTTCCTCCATCTCCTTAAGCTTTTCAGGACCTAATATCATTCTGCCTTCTGGACCACTCCAGCTTGAGGGGGTGTGACACTTCCGTCCATACAATACCTCAAACAAGCTCATCGGCAATGATGTGTGATAGCCATTATTGTATGCGAACTCGACCAAGTGTAGATAATCCTCCCACTTGGTTGGTTGCTGCATCACGTACGCCCTTAACATATCTTCCACCACCTGATTCACTCGTTTAGTTTGTCCATCAGTTTGAGGGTGATAAGCTGTGCTAAAGTTCAGCTAAGATCCCAATTCTTCAAACAATGTCTTCCAACAGGTAGATGCAAATTTTACATCACGGTCCAAGATTATTGTCTTTGGTAAACCATGCAGCCTAAATATGTTTTGCATGAATACATGGGCGATCTGCACAACTTTGTATGTGGATTGCACCGGTATAAAATGTGCCGACTTACTTAGCTTGTCCACAACCACCATGATGGAGTCATTATTTTTCTTTGACTTAAGCAACCCTGTTATAAAGTCCATAGATATGGTTTCCCACTTCCATTCCGGGATGGGTAATGGTTGTAATAAACCCGCGAGATGTTGATGTTCTGCTTTAATTTGTTGACATTCCAAACATTGAGCCAAGTATCCAGCTACATCTTTCTTCATACCTAGCCAATAATATTATTTTCGGAGTGCAGTGATCATCTTCTGATAACCTGGGTGTCCCGCATAGTGACTCTTATGATACTCATCCATTAACAAATTTTTAATATTATTCTGGTTGGGCACGCACAGACTCCCCTTATAATGCAACATTACAGCAGCATCCAATGCATAGTCTGGCTATTTTTCCTTGCTGGTCGGTAGTTGCACTTGCTGTTTTATTTGTTGATAAACAACATCTTGTTCGGATGCCTTTTTAATCATTTCCCTGAAGGGGGTTTTCCCTTCGCTGCAAGAAACCACGTATATGCATTGTATCTTCTGACTCAAAGTGTCAGCCACCCGATTCTCCTTACCCTTTAAATGCTTGATCTCAAAATCAAAACTGCTCAGGAAATCCACCCACCATGCTTGCCTTGTGTTTAGAGTGGGCTGGCTAAAATAATTAGTCAAACTGTGGTGATCTGTCAATAACATAAATTTTTTTCCCATAAGGTAATGTCACCACATTTTCAGGGTGTGAATCACCACTTTAACTTGGGTAATATCCCGCTTCCGCAGCGTGACTTCTCTCCGGTCGAGGATGCTCAGCGGTTCGACCCGGATTTCTCCTTCCGGTTCTACCTGCATCAGGAAACACCCCGAGTCAGTTTTCTTTTAAGAGAAAACATCTAAATTGATCTATCAGAGATAGTTTCTCACCTGAATTTCCTGCCAATTAATCACATGTTTAGGATCATAAACATATTTTCTTAGCACGGAGACATGAAAAACGTTGTGGACTCATATGTGACTGGGCAGAGCAAGCTGGCAAGCCACTGGCCCAATTCTTGCTAAGATCTGAAATGGTCCACAGTATCAAGGTGCCAACTTGGCACACTCGCTCCACTGTAACGTGCTCTTTTTGGCTCGAATTCGCACATACACATGATCACCGACTTGATACTCCTTAAACCTCCTTTTCCGGTCAGCGAAATTCTTTTCCCTATCCTGGGCTGCCTTCAGATTAGATTGCATCTTTTTAACCAGTTCCTCCATCTCCTTAAGCTTTTCAGGACCTAATATCATTCTATCTTCTGGACCACTCCAGCTTGAGGGGGTGTGACACTTCCATCCATACAATACCTCAAACGAGCTCATCAGTAATGATGTGTGGTAGCCATTATTGTATGCGAACTCGACCAAGTGTAGATAATCCTCCCACTTGGTTGGTTGCTGCATCACGTACGCCCTTAACATATCTTCCACCACCTGATTCACCCATTTAGTTTGTCCATCAGTTTGAGGGTGATAAACTGTGCTAAAGTTCAGCTAAGATCCCAATTCTTCAAAAAATGTCTTCCAACAGGCAGATGCAAAGTTTACATCATAGTTCGAGATTATTGTCTTTGGTAATCCATGCAGCCTAAATATGTTTTGCATGAATACATGGGCGATCTGCACAACTCTGTATGTGGATTGCACCGGTATAAAATGTGCCGACTTACTTAGCTTGTCCACAACCACCATGATGGAGTCATTATTTTTCTTTGACTTAAGCAACCCTGTTATAAAGTCCATAGATATGGTTTCCCACTTCCATTCTGGGATGGGTAATGGTTGTAATAAACCCGCAGGATGTTGATGTTCTGCTTTAATTTGCTGACATTCCAAACATTGAGCCAAGTATCCAGCTACATCTTTCTTCATACCTAGCCAATAATATTATTTTCGGAGTGCAGTGATCATCTTTTGATAACCTGGGTGTCCTGCATAGTGACTCTTATGATACTCATCCATTAATAGATTTTTAATATTATTCTAGTTGGGCACGCACAGAATCCCCTTATAATGCAACATTACAACAGCATCCAATGCATAGTCTGGCTATTTTTCCTTACTGGTCGGTAGTTGCACGTGCTGTTTTATTTGCTGATAAACAACATCTTGTTCGGCTGCCTTTTTAATCATTTCCCTGAAGGGGGTTTTCCCTTTGCTGCAAGAAACCACGTATATGCATTGTATCTTCTGACTCAAAGTGTCAGCCACCCGATTCTCCTTACCCTTTAAATGTTTGATCTCAAAATCAAAATTGCTCAGGAAATCCACCCACCATGCTTGCCTTGTGTTTAGAGTGGGCTGGCTAAAATAATTAGTCAAACTGTGGTGATCTGTCAATAACAGAAATTTTTTTCCCATAAGGTAATGTCACCACATTTTCAGGGTGTGAATCACAACTACCAACTCGAGATCATAAGCAAAATATTTCTGCTCATGCTCCTTTAACTTCCTGGATTCATATGCTATCACTTTTCCTTCTTGCATCAACACATCACCTACCCCTTCCTTACTTGCGTCAGTGCACACCACATATTCTTTACTAGGATCGGCTATACTTAGAATAGGTGCTGTGGTGAGTAAGTGTTTGAGTTGTTCGAAACTTCTCTGACATTCAGGGGTCCACCTGAAAGCTCTTCCCTTTTTCTATAAAGAGGCGATTGGATGAGCTACCCTTGAAAATTCCTCTACAAACTGTCTGTAATAGCCTATCAATCCCATGAAAGATTAGATGTCCACCACATCTTTGGGTACTAGCCACTCCATAATGGTCCTTATCTTTTCAGGATCCATAGTGATCCCATCCTTAGTGATGATATGGCCCAAATACTGTATCTGCTCTTTAAAGAATTCACATTTACTGAACTTAGCGTACAATTGGTGTTCTTGGAGGGTCTGCAATACTATCCGAAGGTGCTTATGATGCTCCTCCATGGTCCGAGAGTAAATCAAAATGTCGTCAATAAAGAGCAGTACAAATTTATCCAAATACTGATGAAACACACTATTCATTAGACACATAAAGGTAGCGGGGGTGTTGGTTAACCCGAAGGGTAACACCACAAACTCATAGTGACCATACTGAGTTCTAAAAGTTGTCTTAGTGATGTCTTCCTCTTTAATCTGGATTTGGTGATATCCTGATCGCAAATCAATCTTTGAGAAAACTGTTGCTCCCCTCACTTGGTCAAATAGTTCATCTATGCGGGGTAGGGGGTATTTGTTTTTAATTGTCAATTTGTTTAACTGACGGTAGTCCATACAAATGCGGAGTGTCCCATCCTTTTTCTTAACGAATAGTACCGAGACTCCCCAAGGAGACACACTGGGGAAAATGTACTTTTTGTCCAACAGCTCCTGTAATTGCATCTTCAGCTCCGTCAACTCTGGTATGCTCATTATGTAAGGTGCTCAGGAGACTAGGGCTGCTCCTGGCACCAATTCGAAGGTAAAATCTATGTCTCTTTTGGGTGGAAATCCAGGAATCTCTTCCGGAAACACATCAACAAATTCTTGTATCACAGGAATATTCTCCAAGGTGGCTGTTTTATCTTTTGAACTGTCATATCCCACTTAAATGGCATAAATCCGACACCCTTTTCTGATGCACTTGGCTAACTGTGAGGCAGTTATGGGCCGGATCTATACTGGTCGTTTAATCCCTTGCATTTCTTGTTTCAACCCAAGTTCATCCTTGTAGCTGATAGTCTTGGTCTTACAATTAATTATGGACCAGTGTTTTTCTAGCCAGTCCATACCGATCAATATATTGTACGAGCCCAGGGGAAGCACATTTAAATCTATTGTCATAGACTATCCTGCTATTTCTAATGGGCAACTTTTGACCTTAGCTATTACTCGTCTTTTCGCCCCTATTGCCAACTGAACTAGCCAAGGATCCTTAAACTTAACATGTTGCAACTTACATTGCTCCACAATTCTAGGACTAATATAACTTAATGTTGCACCAGGGTCAATTAAAACAGTTACAACAAAGTTTAAGAGTTTACCTTCAAATTCCACCATGGTCAGTTGGTACTCCGCCTGGCGGTCTTCCAACGCGGCATTAATCTTTGGTAGACTCCATCCAACATCACCGACTGTAGAGGCTTCGTAAACCTGGGAAACATGTTCTGCTCCTTTTCGCTGGGGACAATTTTTCACGTAATGGGGTCCACCACAGCCCCAACATTGCACTGGGGCCCTTGCTGTCCCTTCACTGTCTAACCTCCTAGGTTGTTCATTAGTTCTGGACTCATTGGGGGGCTTTAGTTGGAGCGTATTCCTTTGTGAGTTTCTGTTGTTTTGCCCTTTGGCAAATCCTTTTTTACCTCCACTGCGATTACCTTTAGTACCTCCAACTGGCTTGCTTCTTCTTTTATTGACCCATTTCTTACTCAGGTTTTCTCCCTTCTGCTTGCTCTGCTGGTAGCAAATTCGGGCCTTGTGTATAGCCTCATGCATCGTCTTTGGGTTGTCAAATTCAATCCTCTCCCTCATACTTACAAGTAAACTGTTGAAAAACCTCTGTACTTTAGCTTTCTCTTCCCGTATATAGGGCACATAACGGAGTAAGGAAGTGAAACGAGTAATGAATTCGTCCATAGTTTGCTGCCCCAAACGCAGGTCATGAAATTCCCTTGCCTTTTAGTCATAGAAGCGCTCGGTCAGGTACCTTTCCTTAAAATATCTTTGAAATTTCTCCCAAGTGATATTCTGTTCGCTTACTCCTCTCACCATCTTAACCTCCTCCCACCACAAGGTGGCCTGTCCCTGCAATTGAAAGATGGCCAACCGTGCCTTGAGGTTGTGATCTTATTCATATAGCTGAAAGTATTTGTTCATATTAATCAACCAAGCCTCAGCTACTTCCTCCTTCTCGCCGTGAAAGTGTGGTGGTTTAATTTTACGGAATTGCCCTTGCAACTCTATCCATTGCCTTTTGGATGTTTTCTGTTCGAAGGCATTATCTGAACGCTCCTCCTCCCTTCCTTCAAACTCTTCATGTTTTGTGTGGTGATTCTATTCTTCTGACATCCTTTGTTGTTCAACACTAGGATTTGGTGGCTGCTGGTTCTGTCTGTCAGATAGGCTCTTTATAATCCGCTCCTGTTCCATAGTTAGCCTTGCATTATCTTTCCCATAATCGGGCCATTTCATTTTTCAACTCTTGTACTGTCTACAAAATTGCCATATTGGTGTTGCGCGCCTCCTCACCCAGCTCTACCCATATTTCCGGATTATTTCCAGAACCTGTTGCAGGTCCCTGACTCGCCACTAGCCTGTGCGACGCACTATCTGTTCTCCTCATCTTGTCAATCCTTTGTCTCCCTGTGCTTACCACAAGACAAGTAACAACGGAAGGGTTATCAGATTTATTTATTTTTTTGCTTTTTGTTTTTTGTTTTTGTGTTAAGTATTCAAGAGAGATGAACTAAGTTGTATAAACACAATCTGTTGACAGTCTCTAGTTCCCAGAGACCACAACTTTTGTAACTTGGCTCTGATACCACTTGTCATATCTCCTTTTTGCAAAATTTTGTTTTTTTTTTTATTAAGTAGTTTTATGAGGCCTTTTACCTACTTGAATTTACCCTTTGGGTTGTATTTACCTCTTCTTATGATTTATTTACCCGATAGTTTTATATGTACACCCAGTACCATATGGTAAGGGGATGGACTGCGGGATTGAAATACTGTTTTTCCATATTTTATTATAAATCCATGTATGGCTTGGGCGCATGTTAACCACGCGGCATATGATCCGAAGGAAACTTTAGGTTTTCCTTTGGCCATCAGGTGGGATTCCTTATCCGCTACAGTGCGAATTAATTCTTGCTCTACTTCGTACTATACGAGGCCGGAAGGCTATCCCGTATTGCTCCGCATCAATGGTGGAGCTCGCACATCATAATTCAACGGTGCAGATCCCCTTTCGTGGGTTGCCGCCTAACTAAAGCTTGTCTTGGATGACGGAAATTCATTTTCTAGGAAATTTCTCTGTAGTGTTACTCTGGTTCAGTCCATGCATCTGTCCCAGGGATGTCCAGCTTGCAGGCCTTGTTCCAAGCTGGAGGAGTCGCTCTTGCACCCTTAAGGTAAACATACACACAATGTTCCTTTGAACCTTGTGGTTAAGCGCCCTTCTCCTGATGCTACTAAGCCCTTAATTCTTCTTTTTCACTGGCAGCATGCGTTTGCAGGGTTGTTCGGCATTGGGTCCTTCTACAGCTCTAGAAAATGACTACAGAACCTTGGCTAGCTAGCGTTCTCTTTAGTGGTAAATGTTTTTGGCATGCACGAAGATAAATCCCTGGAATTTTTGCGTTGCTGTAGTTGCATTACTATTATAATTATCTAACCTATACTGTTCAGGATGTTCTTTGCACAGGTTAGGCTCCCACTCCCTGCATGGCATAAAGACTAAGGAGTACCCCACTACCACTCTATTCTGAGTTCCAGGTATGGGGTTTTCCATCGGCTGCGACTATGTCAGTTTACCTCAGAGTTTCCTTGTGTTTTAGAGGAGGGTAACCCCCCCCCCCCCCCAGGTCTCTTTGTTTTGATTGAGCAAGGGTATGGGGGTTATACGTCCCCCTCCAAACTCCAGTTTCATGGAAGGATTTTATGTAATTTTAACTCTAGCATGTGTATGTCCAACTGTTAATCTCTTGAGCAGACTTACTATGACAGTTTGTAATTGTTAGACGCACACTCATGCTCATTCTACCTACAACTTATTAAGTTCTTTGCTTACTGAACTATAATTATTGTAAGGGTTTACTGTTTTCTTAGTCGACTAGATGAATTCCTTCCTCATCTATATTTATTACTGGCTTCCGCTCTGCGGCCTATTTGTACAAAACTTTGTAATTTGTTCTTGTTTTATGAACTCATAATATGGCATAGTTTTTATATATGTCACGTATATTTTCTTCCTTTTGTTTAGCAGTACATTCTTGCACAGTTTAAATGGTGATTTATATGATCGTTTGAGGAGGGTCTTACCCCTTAAGTTTACAATCTCCATTGTTAAGAAGATTCGCCCCGTTCCTCTCAATTACAGTGTTTCTTTTTTTATAATTAATTCCTACTTACTCTCGGGGTATGATTCCTTCTACGCTAGAAAGAGATTTAACGTGGCAAGGATAAAACCCTACTAACTTGTCGTTCCCTTACACACCATCCCCAGTTTTCTATTGGGTTTTTTGCTGTTTTTAAGTAATGTCCACAGAGTGGATCTACAGCCACGTCTCGATGCATGCTGGCCCTACTTAATACATAGGATTTCTCTACCGCATTCTAACCCAACCTGCAATAATCACTGTCCAAGTTCAGGGTCGCGGCAAGTAGACACTGCTTCTTTCTCTTTTTTTTTATAAATGCACCTATGTCTTTCTAGAGGAAGGGGCTCGACCCATAGACCGCAAGTATTTAATATATAATGCCAGTCTTTAGATGACTCCATTTGCTCATTTAGTCTTGGGTCTGCCTAAGCACGCATGTAGTGTTGCCTCATTTTGTTTGCTAACGTTTATTCCCGGGTGCGGCTAGCCCAACGCCCATAATCTTCCCAAGAATTCACTTTTCTTTGTTCTTTACCGCTTGCGGTTTGAGTATTACAAGGGACCCAAAATTAACCCGACAGGTTCTGTTGACAAACCCTTACCCAGAAATGGTTATTGCCACATTTCAAGCATGCCCTCATTTCCTAGTTCTGAGGGAAGAAAAAGTATCTATCAGGGGCGGTTACTGAGATGTTTTGGCCTGACCCACTACCAGATATTGTACAACCACATTTACCCTGATAAAAATTATTTAAAGAGCTACCCGCCCTTCCTATTCTGCATGTCAGTACTATATAAAAAAATACTATTAGGCATTTCTCTAAGGGACTGCAACCTACAGAACATCAAACATTTTCTTTTCTTTACTTGGTTGAAGTCAGAGCCACATACCTGTGCCGCCTCTTGTAGATGCGCTTTCTTCACCTGTTCAGAGATAACATCACTTCTGCTTCTCGCAGCTAGTTTTCCACCCAACCATGAGACCGTCTTTCGAGACCAGTCTCCCCCTAGCTTGCTCAAAGACAACTGTCTTTGTTAGTTGCACGTGCTTAGCGCTCTTACCATCTGATCCTCACCAGACATGGTAAGCCTTCCCCTTTCCCCACTGCCTGTCCTCTACAGCAAAGTGTCCTATTTTTTTTCCCTCCTTTAATTTACGTGGAACTCATTCCATGGTTAGGGAGTGGGAAAGGTGGTTAGGGTTTTGCAACTGTTCTTTATATATATATTTTTAGTATACATTAACTTCTCTCCTCAGAAGTTACATGACATCCCTGTTACTAGGAAACCATTTTTCGTTTTCATTTTCTGAACAAAATAAATATTAATTAATTCATGCAACAAATAATAATCATCATCCTTGTCTTTGTGTCATTTTAACTGAGGTAAATAAAAAAATATTTATAATAATCTGGGGATATGACAGTGCTTTTTGCAGATAGTAAAAAATATATGGACATGTGACTTTTATCACTTCAAGGGTAGTAAAAAGAAGGTTATTGAGAAAAGAGATGTCGTTCTTTGTGTAGATAGTAAAAAATATATCGAGAGGTGACTTTTATCACTTCAAGGGTAGTAAAAATAAGGTTATTGAGAAAAGAACTCCAGCATTGAGAGAGATTTGGTAGCAGTTGTGGAATTGGTGAACATGTCTTGCTTTGTGGTGTTGGCTATTGGGCATAGCTTTCTTGATCTTGTATAGAAGAAAGTAAATTTGCATTTAGCTTATATTGCATTAACCATCATATTGCCAACATTTGTAGAGAAAATTATAATAAAGTGTAGTAGTTGTGGAATTGGTGAACATGTCTTCGTTTGTGGTGTTGGCTATTGGGCATAGCTTTCTTGATCTTTTATAGAAGAAAGTAAATTTGCATTTAGCTTATATTGCATTAACCATGATATTGCCAACATTTGTAGAGAAAATTATACTAGAGTATCACACTTTTCTTATCAGATCTAAATGCTTCTATATGCAACAATTGTGCTTTTCATCAGTAAAAACAAGTCTATTCAGAAAACAAATCCAGAGAGAGATTTGGTAGCAACTGTGGAAATGGAAAACATGTCTTGCTCTATGGTGTTGGATATTGGGCATATCTTTCTTGATCTTGTATAGAAGACTGTAAATTTGCATTTAGCTTATACTACATTAACCATGAAATTGCCAACATTCACGACACACTTGCCATCACATTTGTATTATAAGATTTATTTATTTTTATTAAAATAACAATATAAATACATTTATACATTAATAAAAACTTATTATAGTAATATTTAAAAAATTTCTTTAACCAAAATTAAACATTCTATATATTTTTTTAATATGCTTTTTTTTATAAATTAAACATTCTATATTTTTTATTTTTTAGTATGATGTTTTAATAAAATTTATTTAGTTTTTTATCAAATTTGTACTAATTTGGGATACTCTGAAGCACATGGGATTCACTTAGAATCCCTCTAAAAATCACATTATTTAACCCTCTACCAATATGAACCCAACATACCTTCCCAATTTAAAAAACCCATACTTTCATTAGATTGTAGGTATACATTTTTTCATTAACATTTTTTATACCCCTTTATATTTTTTTCATTAACTTTAAGCTCCATTTTTTATATTTGCCAATATAAAAACCCTTTACCCCCTATATATATTCCCTAATATATTAGGTCATTGTTTCCTCAATATATATCCCCCAATATGAACTCATTTGGTATGATATTGCTCCTCTCTGAAGTACATGGGTCCACCACTAGATGTCAGTAGTTAGGTTGGTCGTTAAACCTATGAAGTTAAATGCGGGAATTTTTTTATAAACTTAAATTATTACATTAACAATAGACCTGTGTCCACATTTCACGCACAATACCGTACACATATGCATTCCAAGCTTAAATTGTGTTCTGATTTGGGAAAGATTCGTAGTATGTCAAGTGATCAGACTAAGCACATTTTGTAGAGACCATTAATCTCTCTTGCTCTTGGAGAGTTGAGACCTATTTCTAGTTCTCCGTGCCAACATTTACAAAGAGAAGATCCGGGCACTTTAGGCAGTGAGATCTCTAAGTCTGGATGGAAAATGTATATGGATTAGTCTCTAGATATTTGGGCACATGACAATGTAACCAACCAGTTTGATACTGAGCAGCTCCAAAATAAAGAGTTCCAGTATGTAGAGAATGCTGAAGGATATCCAACTTATGATTATTTAGCTTCAAGCATTACATGCAACGAGGATGACTCTTCCATGGCTTCGGATGCTTCGTTTGGTCCTCAAAAACTCCCTCCACCTCTGCATGTGAAGGATATTGAGTTTGAGCAGGACCAGTATGCTGTCAGGTCATACTCCTTAGTTTCTAAAAGAAAACAAGGTGCTTGTGATAAAATGAGGATTTAGAATGCATGGCATCTTGTTCCTCCATGAATGTGAATTTCACAAAGAGAAATGTCTGAAAGGTGGGAAAAAAGGAGGATGACTACGAGATTTCTCTATTGCTCTAGGAATTAGCAAGCTCTCGTGTCCACAGACAAGAGGTATATCTTATGTTTTTCATATATTTGTTTGCGTCATGAAACATAAAAATAATGTCAAATATTATTCAAAAATACAACATTAATTTTAGAGATAATAGGTGGAGTGGTGGAACGGATGGTTGTCATTTTTTTTACTTAGATTGTTGTCATCTTCTTATCTAGTTTAGATTCTCAGAGTTATAAAATATTTGTTACATGAAAGCCTCTTGTAATATTGATTATATAACCAGATTAATTATATAATCAAATTACCTCCTTGATTCCTTGGTAGCGAGAGAATGAAGGTGTTTTTTCCCTTTTTTTAAATTAAGATAAAATAGACAATACATATATATATTTGTAGTAGACAATGATTTTAGTATATGTTGAAAATAAATCCAAATATATATGGATACAAGATAATAAAATAGACAATACATACAGAGATTTGTTGTAGACAATGATTTTAGTATATGTTGAAAATAAAACCAAATATATATAGATATAAAAATAAAAAGGGTCTAAAATAGTTCATCAAGATGCTCAGCACTTCCTTGGCATCAGAAGGATATACACTTTGCTGGAATAATCTCAATAATGTATTTCCTCCAAAGTCATTGTACTTGTTTTTTGGGTTAGCTCATAATCTGCTCTGGTCTCATTTAATTGAGGCCACCCCTTGATATATACATATTTTAATGTAGCAGGGTGGCTTTCTGGAAAGCGAAGTGAATATGGAACAAACGTTACAGCTACGACCAGTTGAAAGCCTTGATGATAGCTTGTATGATAATGAGGTGAAAAATTCAAAAACCTTGTTGAACTGAACTTAATTTGATGGTAGATTTTGGAATATAACCGATAGGAGAGGAAAAAGTATATATTTATCTATAAAATTTCAGAATATCTTAGAAATCCTCAATTTAAACATAACAATAAAGTTCAAATATGTGGTTTTTTTTCTCATCATCTGACTAATAGCATGGTACAATGGTTGTATTATTTGTCTATTAAATTTCAAAATATGTTAAAAATCCTCAATTTAAACATAACCTAAAAATGACCGTAAAGTTCAAATATATGTGCCTTTTTTATCTCATCTTGTGAATAAGTGAGTAGCATGGCTTTATGATTAGATATCTAATGAAAATATCACTGAAATTAGAGCTTAGATGGTAAAGGATTATTTTTTTAAAGCTTGGTATCAGGTTAGTGCAACTATATATATATATATATATGTATAACAACCTTTCCTTTGCATTCACGATGTTATTGAACAAGCAAGGAAACTAAGTCCTCAGAATTAATATGTATTGGCAAGTACAGAAGGTTAATACGCGTTTCGAAGTCCCTTTTACCCGAAGGAGCCAAGGTAAGCGATTTAGATACAATTTTTTAATAAGTGCCTTTTTTTATTATAATGGATTAGTTGGCACAAATGTGGTCATGTTATTCTTTATTTCTATATTTTAGATCCAGATTATTTGGAATTTTACTATAAAATTTTTGTTTTTTTAAATGATTAAATGGTTCACATAATGAGATATTCTCTAGACTCACCAAATAACTTCAAAATTCAACATTAAAAATCCTGGACATTAATTTAAAGTTGGAAATATTGTGGATAATATCTAAATGCCTACTGCATGCTTTTCTTCTCAGCCCTTCTGAACATTGTGTTTTGAGCCTTTTTTTCCCATGCCTGCGAAGATTGGTAGAGGAAAGGTCTGGCGGCGCCACTAAATACAACTTCACGAGATGAATTATCCAGTAGGTAGTGCAATTGAATACACTGTGGGAGAAGTGAAGATTGATCAAGGTAATTGGAATGAAGTGAATTCCACGTCATATTGTGGCAGCCTCATTCATTGTCGGTTCAAGATAAGGGGAGGAGAAAAACAGTTGAAGGACGTAGTTTCAAAGATATTCTCTACAGATGAAGTGAATCCCTACATAATCGCTCATCTCTATCCCAAATATTTGAGAAAATGAAATTAATATGTACTTGAATTTACAATAATGATATTTGTTGGAAAGGCAAAGAAGAAAAAACACAATTCACACATAAAACATGAGCTGCTACTCTTCTATTGATCATACAAAACATGATGATTACAATGAACCTGGTGAAGGGTATTTAAACCTTTTCCAACTAGCTAACTGCCTAAAATATCTTGACATGAAACTACATGCAATATCAAACTCAAAGTAGTCTATCACTTAACTCACTTGACTCAACACTCAAACACTCAGTCATGTAATCACTCAATTAACTGACCCTCTATTTTTATCTAACTCCTCATGCAGGAGTAATTATATTATTTTAACAATCCCCCTTAGTTACGACTGCTAAACTAAAACATGACTCATGAGAACTCAAACATTCTTGCTGGTCTATGTCTCAACTAGGCTTACAACACCCAAGTTTCTTCTATGAAACTCAAACACATCTTGTGCTAATGACTTAGTAAATATATCATGCAATTGACCACTAGATTTACAAGGCTTCAAGTGAACTTCTCCATTGCTCACAAGTTCTCTAATAAAGTGATATCTAGTATCAATATGCTTGTTCTTCTGATGAAACACACTATTCTTGGATAGTGCAATCGCTGAGGTGTTGTCACAATATATTGTTGTTGATCCTTGTTGTTTCTGCTTGAGTCCATCAAGTACTCTTGTTAACCACACTGCTTGACATGTTGTTGATGTTGCTGCTACATATTCTGAAGAAATTTCAATCCCCACTCCAGTTATCAGTTTTCCTTATCACTCCATGCATTTAGTTTTAAATCCAAGCATGATAAAAATTCTAAAACCTGGAAATGATAATATTTTCTGAAAACAGAAATTTAGATATTTTACAACTACTGAAATTGCATAAATAAAACACAAAAAATTATGACAGCCACACACATAAAATAACACAGTGATTTTTTGTCAATGTGACCCTGGAAAAACCCCCTACAACTCTTGGGGAAAACCAATTTGAGATCTCTTCTTTATTTTTGAAAATGCTTTTACAAAGAAATTGAAATACACAGTAAAAATTCCAGCAACCCCAAATTACAACTTATCTCGATTTCCGTGCTTCAACTCCGCCTCAAAAATCATGCTAATCAACAAATAACCAAAACATAATTTTTTACAGCAAATAAACAACATTAAATGCTGTATGGTCAGCCTCGAAAAATGTGCCCAGAACTATTTGTCCCTCTTCCTTGTTTTCTGTGCCTTTCTCCTATTATACAATTTTTCCTTGGGATGCGTGCCAATAAATGCTGCTACCCAGATTCACTGAAATGTCTTTTTGCTGCTCTCCTTCACTTCCTCACTGCTCAAAAATTTTCTTCTTGCTCTCTCTTCTCTTTCTCTCAAATGCTCATGAAAGAATGAATGATATTTTCCTCTTCTCTTCTCTTTTTATTCTCTAAATGACCTTTTGGGTTACCCTAAGATCTAATGGTGGAGATTCATTTAGATCTAGGGATGAGAATAAAGGTGCATTTAATTCTCACTTTCTAGTTTTTAACTTACCCACTTAAATAAAGACCCACTTAGCCTTTTATTTCCATAGTCACTTTTTCACTTTCTAATTCTTCATTCACTTTAATAAAGTCACACTTAAATTAGAATGCAACTTTACCACTTATAAAGTCACTTTAGGAGAAAAGTAAAAACTAAATTTGGACACTTTTCTCTAAGCCAAAGATCAAAGCCTTAGTGAACCACTTTTCCTCTGGTACCCAAAGTTTAACACTTCCTCTTATCGAGGAAAGTGTTCCTCACCACTCCCATCTTGTCTCTGAAGTATACATGCTTGCCGCGTGGTAGGGCTTTGGTGAAAATGTCCGCTACCTGCTCATTTGTGGAAATGTACTCAAGCTTGACAACTCCCTTTTGGACATAGTCTCTAATGAAGTGATACTTGATCTCAATATGCTTTGACCTGTCATGAAAAACTGGATTCTCCATGAGTTTTATGCAACTCTGATTATCACAGTAAATTACTGAAGGTCTCAATGCCTGACCAAATAGAACAAACAACATCTTGCGAAGCCATATGGCCTAAAAACTAGCCAAACTAGCAGCCATATACTTTGCCTCAGTTGAACTCAATGCAACTTATGGTTGTTTTCCACTGATCCACGACACAACTTCTGAACCCAACCCAAAACAACACCCAAAAGTACTCTTCCTATCTGAAGCACAACCTGCCCAATCTGAATCCATGTACCATGCTAGTCTCACTCCATCACCCTATCTATAATCCAGACCAAAATCCACTATCCCCTGCAAGTAACGAAGAATGTGTTTTGCAGCTACCCAATGCACTCTCCTAGGCTCACACATGAACTGAATCATAGTGTTAACTGAAAAACATATATCTGGTCGAGTGTTGACCAAATACATCAAACAACCAATCAACTGTCGGTATAGATTAGGATCCACCAACTCGGAATCAGAAGCGTGAAGCTTCTTCCAGTTAGTGATCATAGGTGTAGACATGGGTTTGCAGTCCTCCATGTGAAATCTGCTAAGAATATCCACAATGTACTTCCCTTGTCCCAGGAAGAAATGCCCCTCCTCCTGCCACACCTCCAATCCCAGAAATAATGCATTAAGCCGATATCCTTCATCTGAAACTCTGAAGCAAGATCTCTCTTACAGTCCTCAATGAGTCTCTCTACCCCATTGATGATCAAGTCATCAAGATACAACACCAGAATGAGAGGCTCCTCACCCACCAGAATGAAGTATAGGTTCAAATCAGCCTCACTCTTTGTGAAACCCAACTGCTGCAAGTATGTATTAATCCTCGAGTACCAAGCTCTAGTAGCTTGCTTTAGGCCATAGAGTGCCTCTTTCAATTTGCATACATGGGACTCCTTCCCATGCACCTCAAAGCCCTGCGACTGCTCAATATAAACCTCCTCCTGCATGAAGCCATTGAGAATGCAGTCTTCACATCCATCTGGTGGATCTTCCAACCCATCTTTGCTGCAATCGATATAATGGAGCGAATAGATGTATACCAAGCTACGGGAGTGAAGGTCTCATCATAGTCAACTCCCTCTACTTGTGAGAACCCTCTTGCCACAAATCGAGCCTTGAACTTCTCGATGCTACCATCTGCAACATGCTTTATCTTGTAGAGCCATTTGGAAGTAACAACTGATTTACCTTTAGGCCTCGACACTACCTCCCAAACATCGTTCTTCATAATAGAAGAATACTCCTCCATCATGGCCTCTCTCCAGGCCTGTTGGTTGGCTGCCTCCTCATAACTAGAAGGCTCAGAGTCAACAATGCTCATTACCAATGCCATGTAACTACAGAACCACTCAGGTGGTTTACTCTCTCTAACCTGTCCCTTTGGCCCAGCAACTGATTTGGCCTCGCGCAAGGTATCTTGAAGCCACTTGGGCTTCCTCTTCCCTGAGCATACTTCTCCCACCGAAGTGAAAGAATCCTCATCATCATGAGAATCTTTAACTCCTGAAGGCCTGTCAACTGACCTCATGCCTGAACTTGTGCCTATAGATGTTGAAGTACCATGCAAATTGTCCATTAGTGGACTATCCTATGAACTGCTCTGCAGACTGCCTTGCATGCTGCCCGAAGAACCACCCACCTGACTCTGAGAGCCACTGCTCACTAATGGGCCTGACACTATAATCAACGTACCTCTCGATCCCTGACCACTGGATCCCTGTGACTGACTCAGCTGCTCCTGAGGGTCTTGTGACTCCGGATACTCTAACTCTCATGACCTCCTCAAAGCTCTCTCCTCCTCGGACTTCACATCCTGCTTGACAACCACTTTCCTCTGTGCAGGAAAATAAATCCGATAAGCTTTCGAGGTCTCGCTATAACCCACAAAGATGCCCTTGTCTATAGAGGGCTCTAGCTTGGTCTTGTTCTCCTTGGGGAAATAGGAATATGCAAGGCACCCAAAGATACGAAAGTTCCCAACATCGGGCTTCTTCCCATAAAAAGCCTCCTTCAGAGTCACATTCCCCAAGGCATGATGTGGACTCCTGTTCCGCAAGTACACAACAGTGTTCCAGACCTCTGCCCACAAAAATAAAGGTAACCCCTGATCATGAAGCATGGCTTTTGCAACCCCTGCAATGGATCTGTTCTTCCTCTCTGCAACCCCATTCTACTGGGGGTAGTAAGGAACTATGAACTCCCTCCTAATGCCTAGCTTAGAACAAAAACCAACAAACTCACCAAGGGTATACTCCCCTCCATTATCTGACCTGAGGACCTTGATCTTCCTACATGTCTGGGTCTCCACAAGAGCTTTGAACTCTTGAAACTGCTTGAAGAGCTCACTCTTAGTCTTCAAGAAATAAATCCAGGTCTTCGTGGAGTGGTCATCAATGAATAAAACATAGTACTCATAGCCACTCAAGGATACATGAGACATCCGACCACTCACATCGGTATGAATCAAGTCAAGGATCCCGGTTGCTCTGCTGTCACTGTTGGGAAAATGGGATCTGACAAACTTCCCGATAGCACATCCTCTGCATACATCAAGGTGATCCAAACTGAAATATGGCAAACTAGTGGTGATCTCCCGTAATGTACTCAAGGCCCCATGATACATGTGCCCCATCCTGCGGTACCAAATCTCACACAACTTTGAACTGTGAGATCTGTTGTCAGTCCTATCCCCGATGCTGCTACTCAATGGCATCAGGGGCTGGAATGAGAACTTGTACACCTTGGTATGGCTCACACCAATCTCTCTAGCTGAAGAAGCTAGAGTTCCCCTAGGATATATAGGAACCTGCCCTCTCCTGAACAACACATCATACCCTCTATCCTCAAGTGCTGAGATGGATATTAGGTTCTTCTTCATTCTAGGCACATATAGAACATCTGACACTTTCAAGGGAGGTTTGGGTCCCCTATAAAATGTCAATGTCCCCACAACGATTTCTCTAACAATGCTGTCATCACCAAGTACTACCTCCATATCAGTATCACCCTCTGAAAGATCTGAGAAGTACTCTCTGACTCCTGTCATGTGGCAGGAAGCGCCATTATCAACATACCAAATATTAAAAGATGCTCTGCTAGTAGCAAGGAAGGCACACTCCCTCTGAACTTGTATGGCAGGTGGTCCTGCACTAGTGGCCTCACAAGCTATGAACCCAAACTCCCGATCAAATCTCTCTGAGAATCTCTCTATCTCTGCAGAAGCTGCCATGGGTTTGTCTTTCCCTTTCTTGTTCTTCTTCTCTAGACACGCAACAACATAGTTTCCCAACTTTTGACAATTCCAACATTTGAATTTGGAATAGTCCTTCTCCTTATTCTGTTGCTCTCCTTTACCTTTGCTTTTGCCTCCACTGTTGGAAGCTTGCTTCTTTTCTCTGCCCTTCTAGCCTCTTGCTAACAATGCCACATTGTCATCCTCCTCCACTTGTTTGGCTGCCCCAAGATGGTTCTTTCTTATCTCATTTTGAATGCAATCATCCTACAACCTCTCCCAACTGAGAAGGTTTCCCCATGCAACAATGCCATCCACAAAATTCTCCCAAGTCTTGGGAAGACCATTCAAAGCAATTCTCACCAACTCAGTGGGTGCAATGATCTCACCTACGGCTGCCAACTCATCTCTCACTGAAGTGATCTTTGTGTGGTATGTTGTAGCACTGCCAGTCTTAGCCATTTTAATGGCCTTCAGTTTGTCCTTTATGACCATTTTTCTATTTTCATTTGAGCTCTGGTAAAGACTGGTCAAGACTGTCCACATTTCATGTGCATAAGTCTTTTCTCTCACATGAGGAATGACATGGTCTTTGATTCCTTCCAGAATCAATCTTTTTGCCTTAGCATTCTTTTTGTTAAACTCTACCAACTATATAGGGTTAGCCGGTACTGCTACTGGGTTCTGTATGGTATTTACCATAATGAGTCAGACTTCTGCTTCTTCAAAGATGCTCTGGATTCACTCCTTCCATGCACTGTAATTGTTCTGCCCATCTAACCTGTCTTCAACTCTCAAACCCAAAGACATGTTTCACTGTCCTATCAAACTGAAATTTTCAAATTTGTGGTAAAGGTTTTTGTTTTCTGTGTAAAAATTAGCTTGTTGTAATTTTCACTTTGCTGTCCCAAACTGCACTTTTCAGCGAACCAAGCTCCAATACCATGAAGAAATTTCAACCCCCACTCCAATTATTAGTTTTCCTTATCACTCCATGCATTAGTTTTAAATCCAAGCATGATAAAAATTCTAAAATCTGGAAATGATAATATTTTTCTAAAAACACAAATTTAGAGATTTTACAACTGTTTAAATTGTAGAAATAAAACACAACAAAATTATGATAGCCGCACATAAAAAATAACACAGTGATTTTTGGTCAATGTGACCCTAGAAAAACCCCTTACAACTCTTGGGGAAAACTAGTTTGAGAGCTCTTCTTTATTTCTGAAAATGCTTTTACAGAGAAACTAAAATACATAATAAAAATTCCAGCAACCATGGATTACAACTTATCTCAATCTCCGTGCTTGAGCTCTGCCTCAAAAATCATGCCAATCAACAAATAGCCAAAACAAAAATTTTTACAACAATAAAATAACATTAAATGTTGTGTGGTTAGCCTCCATAAATGTGCCTAGAACTTGCTGTCCCTCTTCCTTGATTTCTATGCCTTTCTCATGTTGTACGATTTTACCTTAGGATGTGTGCCAATAAATGTTGCTGCCTAGATTTGCTGAAATGTCTTCTTGTTGCTCTCCTTCACTTCCTCACTGCTAAGAAATTTTCTCCTTGCTCTCTCTTCTCTTCCTCTCAAATGCTCATGAAAGAATGAATGATCTTTTCCTCTTCTCTTCTCCTTTTATTTTCTAAATGACCTTTTGGGTTACCCAAAGATCTAATGGCTGAGATTCATTTAGATCTAGGGATGAGAATAAATGTGCATTTAATTCTCATTTTCTATTTTTTTTTTACTCACCCACTTAATAAAGATCCACTTAGCCTTTTATTTCCATAGTCACTTTTTCACTTTCTAATTCTTCATTCACTTTAATAAAGTCTCCTTTAAATTAGAATGTAACTTTACCACTTATAAAGTCACTTTTAAATTAAATTGACTTTACCACTTATAAAGTCACTTTAGGAGAAAAGTAAAAAATAAATTTGGACACTTTTCCCTAGGCCAAAGATCAAAGCCTTAGGGAACCACTTGTCCTCTGGTACCCAAATTTTAACATATTCCGCTTCTGTTGACGAAAGTGTCACAATGGGCTGCTTCTTAGATGCCCATGAAATCACACTTGAACCAAGGTGGAACACAAAACCAGAAGTGCTCTTCCTATCATCCAAACTGCCTGCAAAATCATTATTTGTGTATCCAATCAATTCTTTCTTTTCTGTGCTTGCATACATTATGCCACAATCTGTAGTTCCTGCTATGTATCTCGGAATTCATTTTCCTGCACTCCAATGTCTGTGTTTTGGAGTCTCCATAAATCTGAAAATCAAACTCACTCCTTGCATGATATCTGGTCTTGTAGCTGTGAGATACATGAGGCTACCAACCAATATTTTGAATAAAGTTGGATTGACATCTGATCCTTCATCATCCTTGCCTAACTTTGTACCTATTGCAATTGGTGTAGGGATAGGTTTGTAATTTTCCATCCTAAATCTTTTCAACAAATCTTTGGAATATTTATTTTGACAAATAAAAAATCATTTTTCAAATTGCTCAACTTCTATGCCAAGAAAATATTTCATGAGACCAAGATCTGTCATCTCAAATTCTTTAATCATGGCTGCTTTAAACTCATCTATGTCAAAATCACCTATAAAAATCATGTCATCAACATATAAGCAAACAATCAAAATCTGCCCATGCTCATTTACCTTTGTGTACAAGGTAGGCTCAATGTTGCTTCTACAAAATCCATTCTTGATCATGTAACTATCAATTCTGCTATACCAAGCTCTAGGTGTTTGCTTCAGTCTATAGAGCGCTTTCTTCAACCTGTAAAATTTGTCTTTGTTACTTTCAACTTCATATCCTGGAGGTTGCTGCACATAAATTTCTTCTTCTAGAATTCCATTTGAGAAGGATAATTTCACATTCATCTGATATACATTCCACTTGTTTTGACCTGCTGTGGCTAGAACTGCTCTTACAGTATCCAATCTGACTATCAAAGCAAACGTTTCTCCAAATTCTATTCCTGGTTGTTGTGAGAATCCTTTTGCTACAAGTCTTACTTTAAATCTGTCAATTTCACCTTTCTCATTCAACTTTGTCTTGTACACCCACTTCACACCAATGAGATTTTTGTCCTCTAGTAAATCAACCAAATCCCATGTGTCATTCTTTTCAATAGCTTCAATTTCTTCATCCATGGCTTGCACCCAATTTTCATCTTTGATTGCTTCTTCAAACGAAGAAGGTTGGAATGACAACAATGCAAAATTTGAACTAACATCCAAATCATCATAAATATCTTTCAAACTTCTCATATTTTTCTTACCATTGCTTAATTTATCACCTGATTGATTGCTGGGAGAATTTTGATCTGTTGATCTGCTTGAGGATCCATGCTTCTCTGAAAATCTTGGAGGATTTTGGTTCAGCAAGGTATCGATGTTCTTATTTATTTTCGAAGTAAGCTTGTTTATTTCATAATAGGGGTGAAATCCAGTGAAAAAAGTTTGGGCTTGCTTAAGTATTGAATAATTCATTATGGCATGTGAACAACTTGGCAAACAAATTGGTTAAGATATAATGTTCCATATGATGAATTGCTTTGATTAAAAATGTTGCTATATCGGATGGTTGTTTTGATCAAATAGAGATGATGTTCACTTTTACCTCCGGAGGAAGAGAAATTACTCATTTTTCTTTTAAAATGAACAATGAAAAAAAAGAACATAATATAACCTTCGTTATGCACATTTTCTTAAACAAGGGTGTAAAAAAAATTCTCAGGTGTAAAAAAAATTCCCAGGTGTACAAAGGTCCAGATAGGAACGTAAACCCTTCACTTTTATCAGATTAGTTTTTTACACACTGTTCATACTATAGTAAAATCTTTAATTATGAAAACACTCAACCATCCTCGGAAGATAGTTTATGCTCTGTTATATGGAGTTCAAGACATCAAATCGAATTGAAAAACATAAGAAAATACATATTCATTCAAATTAGTTAAAAGACATAAACAAACTTCTTAATGGATTTCAATGAAGACAGACGGAAGAAACGATCCCCACTACCTCGTCTCTAAAACCAGGCAATAATTTCATTACATATTTCTCAAGTAAATCCTTGGCTCTTGTTGGATGGAGGTTTCTTTCTCCAAGTATATCCCTGGCTCTTGCTGGAGGGAGGCGCAGGCGCAGGTCAGTCCACCGGTTGCAACAAACGTCCTCTTGATTTGGCTTAAAGGCGTTGACGGAGTTTCCACTGGAGGATATCGAGCACGTGTTGTAGCAGGTACCAAGTTTCCATTGGACTAGTACTCCGATAAACAGAATGGAGTACACGCATGTGAGCAGGTGGTTAGAAGTAAACATTCAACGGTTGAACATATAGTTAAGAGGCATAAACCAAGGAGTCAGTTGAAAAATCAATCCGTTTGGATCCAATGGTGTAAAATGTTTTAATCGTCTAACAATTGATCACAGGGCGTAGATTGCGCCAATATAATAGCCAGTGGAGTTCTTCCTCAAGGGAAATGCCTTATAGCGTAATTAGTCAAACTATGAAATATTTTTCAATAACTTTAACTTATTAATTTTATATTTTTTACTAATTATTTTATTTAGATTTATCTGTGATACAATTTTTTTGTTTATTTGGAGATCTTATTAGCAAGTGCTTCATTTGGCACACCCCTGCAATAATAATGATATACTTATTATATATCACTGCTTTTTCAAACTGGAGATGTTATAAACTGTGAAGATGTAATATACCATAGCCTATAATTTATAAATGAAAGATGTAATATACCATAGCCTATCATTTATAAATGATGGTAGGGTGCACATCTCAAGAACAAAGTTTGATGCGTCAATATACACACAGACAACATTAATTGTTATTCTTTGTGGATTAATGCTAACAACCAAACTACTATGCCACAGGTTGTTTCTAGTACAATCCAAATCCCATAGTTGCCATCTAAACTTAACCCGAGTAAATACTACCAACGAACTGAGCTCATAAGATTTATAAAAGACAAAAAGGAATTCATGTTGGGTGGTTTGCAATGCAAAGGATGTCAAATTTATAGAGGTTGGTCTCTTTTTCAATGCAACCTAAGAATCAAAGTAATTAAGTTCACTGCAAAGTTCAAGGATTATGTACATTGAAAATGATCTCAGGAAGTCTGCATCGATATTGATCACTACCATGACTTACGACAAAATATAAACTGAGCACCAACCTCCATCCCAACCCATTAGTCAAGGATCTTCATATTACAAATGATGTCATGGATGATATCATGTTGCCTTTATGGTTAAAGCCTATTAGTTTCACCTAGTGCAAGAGTAGTACAATGGGAAAACATATTTTAAGAACACAAGCAAAATGTAACATGGCAAATTGACTTCTATTGGAGGATGTTGTCCAAATCCATCGTTCCATGGATGATATCATGTTGCCTTTATGGTTAAAGCCTATTAGTTTCACCAATTGCAAAAATACTACAATGTGAAAACATCTTTTAAGAACGCAAGAAAAACGTAAGATGGCAGCAAATTGAATTCTACTGAAGTATGTTGTCCAAAGGAATCATTCCCATTGTATCCACTGTCTGATCCCGCTTTCATAACATCATTCTTTTTCCTGTCCATCCTATTTTCCGTCTTGACTCGTCTCTCAACAAACCAAAATAGAACAAGTCAAGTACATATTTATCAACTCTGAAAGTGAAAAGGAATGCTAATAATTAAGGGCAGGTGACAAAGAAAACTTGGACTTGCTTCACCATTGGAAGAAACCATCCAAAATATAACAAGTCAAGTGCCTATTCATGAAACGTTGTGCTAATAATTAAGCAAAGGTGACAACTTGGACTTATTCACGATTGGAAGAAATCATCCAATAAAATTATGTATTATGTGTTAATAATTAAGTGCAAAACTTAGAATTATTCACAATTGGAAGAAATCATCCAATAAAATTATGTTAATTTTTTATTTCGACTTTTGTGATCTATATTGTTTTTTTGGCATTTAGAATAATCAAATCATCAATATTAGACTGGAAGAAACCATCCAAAAGACTCTTAATTTAACATAATTTCTAAGAAGTTGTTTAATTATTCAATATTTTGATTTTTTTTAGTCAAAATTGGTGATACAATTTTGGTAGAGATTATGATTTTTTATTATTTGAAATACATTTAAAAATATACTCAATACCCTAAGATGCTTTTAAAACACTCTACTAGTTGATGATGCAATTAAAACTTACAATTCCAACAATTACTATCAAATTTGAAAAAATTTAATAAAAAAAAAAGAAAAAAAAAAAAAAAAAAAAAAGTTTAATAATTACATTATACTAATTTCAAATTCCAATATATTTTTCCATATATATAGTATTAATAATAATAAGTAAGGTATCTAAAAGTTAGAGATACATTAGATTAAGATAATCAATCTAATATAATTCTGTTTGTTATAGTCAATATAAGCTTAATAATTAATGTATAAGAAATAATAGAGTCTTGGATAATTAGATACTTATTGGATTTGGACATCCAATACCAACATAGATCCATCTTTAAGTACATATCTAACATGAGTAGAGAGGATCAAATTTCTTCACGTGTAAACTTTTTTTTAGAGTTCAAAATACAATGTGTTTTTACTTCTAATTACTTTACAACATATTCACAATTTGTTTTACTTCTTATTACTTTACAACATATTCATTCTTTTTACTTCTTCATGTGTAAAAAAATTTAGAGTGCAAAATACAATGTGTTTTTATTTCTAATTACTATAGAATATATTCTCACATTTTTTTTACTTCTAATTACTTTAAAACATAATCATTTTTTTTTAATTATAGCCAATATTAGTTTTCTATTTAGAATATAATTTTTAATTTTATTTTTATTTAAAATGGGCACGGATGAACGAACAAACTTACACACCCCTCATACTGGGACAAACTTACGCATCCCTTCATACTGGGCTGTAGGATGAGAGGCTCAATAATAAAATACTTCTCTACTAGTTAGGCATGCATTGGGCCAGAAAGGTATTAAGCATAGGGTATCAAGTTGATTACCTATTAAGCATAGGGTATCAAGTTGATTACCTATTAATTCAGTCAAAGATGCCAATTTTTTTATTTTTTTCACAAAACAAAATTTTAGAAAACATTTTCTTATTTTTTTTGAATTATGTTATTGTTATTTATTTATCATCAGATTGGTGGTTCATTTTAACATATTATTGCCAAATGCTTTGGAAAACCAGCTGGATGAGGAATGTTGAACCATAACGTCAATAAATGTATGTTGTATTTCATTCCATCTACTTGCCCAATCTCAGCCTAGGAAAATACATAGGCTTGGAAATTGTAGTCTGCACATTTTAAAGTATCACATTTGATAAATCATATATAAAATTCATAAAATATGTTTGATAATCTAGTTTCAACAATTAAATAATTCAACTTTTACAAAATAATTTTAATATAATTCTAATATTATATTTTTTATTATAAAATATATTTTTAATAATCATAATGCTATAATAATAATTTTTTGACGAAGAAAAAACATAATAATAATAATTAATGTAATTATTTTTATTAATTGTAATAACTTATTTTACTAATATATTTTTAATATAATATAATATTATTTATTTTATTGGTGTTAAAGCTATATTAATATAAAATTTGATATTATTAAATTTTTAAATTTTAAATAATTAAATTTAAAGTTTTATTAGTTTTATTTTGCACAAAAATAAAGATTTTTTCAAAATCTCAACATAATCAATTCTACTTCTTTTGATGAGATTTATGTAGTGTATAGCAAGGGGTCATAACTATAATATAACATGGTTAACAAGTTCAATCATATTCAATTATGGTTATTCATGGTTGACATGGAAAATACAATCAACTATAGACATGGTCAACCATATACATCTATAGTTACATGTTGGTAACTATGGTCAAACAAACCCATCCATTTTCATCCATGATCATCCATAGTTAACCATAATTAACTATGGTTAAATAAACTCAATCATGGTCAATTATCTGCAACAACACAACCATATTCATCCATCCTTAAAAGACCTCAACAATGGTTAACCATGGACGACAATGGTTAGCCATGGACACAATGCTCCTCCATAGTTATTATTATAACCATGAATAAGTAAGAGACTTTTACAAAATAAATGATTAATTTACATTTAAATTTAAATGAAATTTTAAATTGACGAAACAAAGCATTCAGATCAAAAGACAACCGTATTAAATAACTACGTGCCCGAGATTTGAAGCAGAGGCACCAGAGGAGAAGGCAATAGCCACTTATTGTAAGCCTCATAGAGCTCTTTCAAATGGTCGGAGGGTGGTAGTTCTTCAGGAAATTCTCAACATTGTAGGAGAATCCTGAGACAAAACTTAGCAGAAACTTGAAGTATATTGTTTTTATTATCATATGATTTATATAATAAAAAAATTATATCAATCAAAAAAATGTTTATATTATTATGTTGTATTTAAATATTAGGATAACACATTTGTTATGGTGTTAGATTGATTTTTGTTATTAATAAAAGTATTTAAATATAAGTTTTAATAGGTAATTATAGATTTGATTTTTTAATAATAAATAAAATATTGAGTATATTATTGTGCAATAATTATAGCAAATAGACTTGATATATTATTTGTAAATTGAATTATTGTTTTCATTAAGAAAGAAAAAGCTCATACACATTGATTTTGTTTATTAAGTTTGGTTAAAAATTGTATATTTAGAAAATATTAATAATAAATAATATATTGAGTATATTATGGTGCAATAATTATATAAAATGGACTTCATATATTATTTGTAAATTAAATTATTATTTTCATAAAAATTAAAAAGTTCATATACATTCATTTTGTTTAATAAGTTTGGTTAAAAATTGTATATTTAGAAAATCTTATCAACAAATATATAAGCTCATTTAATGTTTATAGTAGAAGGTGTAGAAATAGTTCGAAATTTGCAGTTGCTAATAAATTCAGATTGGAAACAATAGACACACATTTCTTCTACTCAATTTGTGGAAAAGAAAACATATAATAGAAACACATGCAATAGCATGCAACCATTAAATCACAATGAACACAATATTTTTCCTGGGGAACCCAACTAGGAAAAACTCCTATGTTGTTTTGTATTAAATGAGATGAGAGTATGTATCTATTACAATGACGACTTCAATCCTTGAAGCTCCACCTACACTGCGATACTAATCTCCTGCTCTATGACCTGCTTTGACCAACACTTAGCCAAAATAGGCCTCAACCTTCCACCTATTTCCTTGCGCAATCATTGAGGAAAATAGCTCCTAAAAAATATGAAAATTCCATATTTCTTGGCACAAATCCAACAAGAATTGATCACCTGCTCCAATTCAAAACCTGTACACTCAACTAGTATACAATTGACAATTACAATGTGCCTTTTCCTCCACCTCAACTAGGAAATTCGAATTCCATCCATGACTATGGCTATTTTTAGTAAATTGATCAGTTAACTGAGAGATTAGTGACTTAACAACAATTATTACTATTCAACTGAACTCCTATTAACTCTATTCTAGACCAGAGCTTAGATAAATGCATTTAACTAAATATAAGTCTAATAGATTGTTAGATCTTAGCAATCAACTCATGCACAATGCTACTTCTTTCCCACAAACTCAAACTCACTGACTTAATTGCGTGACTTGGCCATGTCACTCCTTCTAACTACAACTCAATTCATCCAGCTGTTGTGGAAATTCGAATTTGTCTATTTGACCAAGGCACAAGTCAAATGAAGTCTTTTCTTGCTACAATTTAACACTCCTTAGTAAGAAAAGGGTTTTGAACCATCCGAATCCTACTAATCCTTAGGAATGTATTGTAACACAACTAACAATCCCTTTCACTGTTATTATTGTTACTGCAACAACTGCAACTGGGAAGCATCCAAAATACTGAATCAAATGTGTCTTTGAGCTGAAACTATCTCCTGAGCCTATGACTGCTACTAGCCACTGCACTGTTGCTCAAGATCTGACTGCATCAACTGAAATTGGTCCTTCTGCTACTGAATGCTATGGGCCTATGTAGCAATGGTAATGATCCATGAGAAGAGTATACTTCAACTGCTACTACTGTCCTATGGACCCTGCCCAAGTCTTTGCAAACATGAGACTAAGGCTCTACATTGCCCCACCTCACTCTTGGAGGTATAACTGCATAAATGGAACAATCTACCCCTCACTTGTAGAGATTTTTAACTCGAACACCAATTTATTTTACTAGTCCAGTAGCAACATGCTTCAAATAATCTTTCCCCTTACTAAACAAAATGTCATATTCACGGTCTTCAAGTACAGCTACAGAAACTAGATTTTTCATCAGACCATGCATATACATTACATCCTTTAGGTGAAGATGGGATCTTGACTCCCTATTAAAGGTGATAGTGTCAATCCCTTTGGTATTATACCTTCCATCATCTCCAAGCTCTATGTGTAATTGTAGGTCCTTCTCCTATAGGTTGTTGAAGAACTCCTTATTTCTTGTCATATGATATGAAGTGTCAGAGTCTAGGTACCATTCACTCCCTCTTACTGTGCTTTCTATGCAAGCAATGAGGGTGAAATCCAACTCGAATTGTGATGCAAGAGCATATCCTCCTACTACTGTTGCAGGCTCCTTATTGGATTTCTTCTGTGGACACTTAGTTACATAGTGCCCATACTCATGGCAGTGAAGCATTTAATTTACTAAGGTCTTTCTTCTTGCCATGGTTTTGGCTAGATTCTGCCTCACCTCGAGCCTTCTTTCCTTTGGCACTATTTCCCTTACCAACTAGAGCACAATCTTCTTTCTCATCAGATTTGGATGTGACACCATCTCTAGTGTTTCTTCTAATCTCCCCCTACACCAAATCAGACCAAAGTCTCTCCTCGTCTGGAAGGTTGTCTCTTTCATTAATTGAATCCTAATAACTGTTTTAGGACTTCGGAAGACCAAGGAGTTTTAAGCTCAAAAGATTATATGGTGCCACATTTTCTCCTGCTCGTCCAATTTCATCTCGAACTTGAGTGAATCTGGATAGGTATTGAACAAAAATTTCATTTTTACCCATGTGAATTTCCAGATCTTGTCTCTCAATGCCAATTTCCTAGCATCATTTGTTAGGGTCCCACCCTAACCCCCTTATTTATGTAGTAGGATCGAGTCATAAGTATAGTTAAGTAAAGAGTCAATAAAGCCCATATTAATAATTGTAAGTGGTTAACCCGCATTTAATGGCGGGACCACAGTTAGTTGCAAATGGGCCATGGTATTAGATAGATAGTATTAATAAGAACCATGGTATTGCTCCATGGTATTGCATGTACGAATCATATATAAAGGATAGAGACACCCTGCGAGGAGAATCATGTCTTATTTTGTAATCGAGCTCGACTCTATTGGATGTTGTCCCCTCGAAGAGGCAAGTGAACATTGCTTTCTGAATAATAAAATACTTGCTGTTGTTTCTCATTGCTTTATGTTTTGGATATATTTCTTCACATATTTGGTATTTTGGTATCGTCTTGCAGGTTAAGAGCATAACAAGTGGTATCAGAGCGCTTTCTAGGGCCAGTAGGATCTCCATTTCTTAGCATTTTTTTTTTTTTTTGCTAGAGACGTGTTCCGACATCTTTAAACCACGGGATCTGTCATTGAGTGCATAAACTTGCGTATTTGGGGAGGCATGCATGCAGGAAATACAAGAGGTGGTCATGCTTGTTGGACTCCCTTGTAACCCCTGTGGGTACCCCTTCGAGTAGTAGCACATTAGACAAAACCGTGCACAGACTGTCTCCAAGTACCCTTTGGGTATATCGGAAGCCCCCTAGCTCCTTTGAAACCTCACCATAGATAAACCGTCGGCCGTCTTGCTGCTACAGTACATCGAGAACAACACTCAGAGAGATTACTCGCCCGTACAATAGGGTAGTCGGGTTGTACGGCTAAGGGTACGGTTGATCCTCCTTAGTTAGTGCCCTGAAACATTGAGCCGAGTACTACTGTCAGACCCTTATGTATATTGTGATCTGTAGCACTTAACACTCCTCGAGACCATAGTTCCCTTCTCTATCTCTGGATCACACATAATCTCTGCTAGATCAGATCTCACAAGTGGGGATTTTACAGTAGCAACCGCAATCAGTCCCGCCGTTCAGATTTATCAAAACAACCATTCAAATCTTTTAGATCCATCAGATCCATAGCAGCAATCTATTCCGTCGTTCAAGATCTCTCCGATCAACTATTCAGATCTCTCAGATCCATCAGATCTACCATCCAGATTTGAGTAGTTGTATGGGTTCCTATTCCTAAGCAAGGAGTAAAACTCCGTTAGGAGTTTTCAGACAAAAAAAAATAAAATAAATAAATAAATAAATTTCTGAGACCCCCCGAAGCGCTTATTGGTGACTTAACCCATAAGAATTAGGACGACGAGCTGACCAAGGTGGTACCATTCAATTGTTAGTGCCAAAAAAATTTGGGTGGTCCCAAATTTCAAGTACATCGGATCGATGCATGGTAGAAACTAGAGCTCAAGCTATGGCCAATGAGAAGATAAACAAACTTGAACAATCCTTTGAAAGACATCCAAGACCAGCTGGTGAAAATAACTACATCACTCTCTAAGGGCAAGGAGGAAGCTCGCGAGGAGGCGTATATTGGCAATGAACACAGTGAGGGTGAGTCTAGCCACTCTCTTCACCTCTTGGGCACCCACCAACAATCTCGTCCGTGACCACCCAAGCTGGATATGCATAAATTTGATGGCTCTCACCTGGTAGCATGGATAACACAAATGGAGCAATATTTCAATCTGAATTACATCTTGGATAATGAAACTCAGCTTATGGTGGGGAGCATGTACTTGGACAATGAAAGATGGCAATGGTGGCAATGGCATCAACGTTGTAATGGAAGGCCCTTGACTTGGGACACCTTAAAAAAAGCTCTTATGGAGCGCTTTGACCATGACTCTGCTTTTTTGGGTCGTCTCACTAAGCTCTGACAGACTGACATAGTGGATGAATATATTATAGCCTTTGAAGCCTTAGCTTTACGCACTATAGGTCTCCAAGATGAGTTCTACATGGAATGTTTTATCAGTGGTTTTAAAGAGGCCATACAAGCTCACGTCCAACCGCACCACCCTCCCACATGGTTGGAGGCTTGCAAGGTAGCTCATAAAGTTGAATGTGTGTTAGCGGCCCAGTCCAATCGCCCAAATTTCACCTCCAAGGGTCACCCCCCACAGGCTCACAACAGTACTCAAACACTTAAGGTTCAAAAGGTGTCACCTGCAGAAATGGCAAAAAGAAGAAAGCAAGGATTATGTTACTACTGTGATGAAAAATACTCCCCCGGTCATAAATGCAAGGAGCCCAAATTCTTTCAAATTGATGCTACTGATCACAGCTCATCGGAGGAAGCCCCACCACTTGAGGAACCAGAGGAGGAAGAAGAGGACAACTAGAAGGACCATGTCCCTGAAGAACCAGTTATTTCGTTGCATGCTTTGGCAGGGATTTCTTCGCGTCAAACTCTCAAAATCAGAGGCTTTATTAAGCATCACGTAGTGGTAGTCTTGATTGATAGTGGAAGTACACATAATTTTATCCATCAAAGAGTCACGGAAGCACTAGATTATTTTGTACGAGTAGTTTCTAACTTCCAAGTCCAAATTGCGGACGGGGGAACAATGAAATGTGACAGTTGCTATTAAAATGTCAAACTTCAAATGGGGGATTATTAGTTAAAGACCCACATGTTTTCCATCCACATGGGATGGTGCGACATTGTCCTTGGTGTTGAATGGCTTCACACACTGGGCCCAATCACAATGGATTTCCAGGAGTTATATATGAGCTTTAAGCAGAACAACCACACACATACCCTCCGCGGACTCTGGGCGGGAGCTCCTTCTATCATTAGCTCACATAGGATGGAAAAATTGTTAAAAAAGGGCCATCATGGAGTTATAGTGCAACTTAATGCCATCCAAGCTGTCGAACCCAATTCTCTTTCGATTCGTCCTGAGATGCAACAGATCTTAAATAACCATCTGCTAGTCTTTGACAAGCCTCATGAGCTTCCACCCTCGAGAGGGGAACATGATCATAGCATCACTTTGGTCCCAGGGGCCCAACCACCAAATGTGCACCCATATAGATATCCGTTCGCCCAAAAGAATGAAATAGAAAAAATTATCAAGGAACTTTTGGAAGCAGGCATCATTCGTCCCAGCATTAGTCCTTATTCATCACCAGTGGTCATGGTGCTCAAGAAAGATGGGGAATGGCGTATGTTTCTAGACTTTAGGGCCCTCAATAAGTTGACAGTCAAAGACAAATTTCCCATCTCGGTTATTGATGATTTTCTAGATGAACTAAATGGGGCTCAATTCTTCACTAAGCTTGATCTTCATTCAAGCTACCACCAAATTCGCATGAAAGAAATCGACATTCCAAAGACTGCTTTCTGAACTCATGAAGGCCATTATGAGTTTCTGGTCATGCCATTCGGTATTTGTAATGCCCCATCTACTTTTCAGAGCCTTATGAACCACTTGCTCAAACCATATCTCAGAAAATTTGTCCTTGTTTTCTTCGATGACATCCTCATCTACAGTCGCACTTGGGCCGCACATCTTCAGCATGTAGATCAGCTCTTGCATCTACTTTGCCAGCATAAATTATTTGTTAATATGTCCAAGTGTTCTTTCGGCATGGAAGAAGCTGAGTATTTGGGCCACATTGTGGGGCGTGAAGGTGTCAGGGTGGACCCCAAAAAGATCCAGGCAATGCAGGAATGGCCTCAACCTAAGACCTTGAAGAGCCTCAGAGGATTTTTGGGTCTCACGGGCTACTATCGCAAATTTGTCCGCGACTATGGTCGCATTGTGAGGCCCCTCCCTCAACTCCTTAAGAAAAATTCATTCCTCTGGAATGATGAAGCACAACAGGCCTTTACAGCTCTCAAAAATGCCATGTGTTCCACTCTAGTCTTAGCACTACCAGACTTCACCAAATCTTTTGTCATTGAATGTGATGCTTCGGGTACAGATATTGGGGCAGGTTTATACAGGAAGGTAGACCCTTGGCCTTCACAAGCCAACAACTAAGTGGGAAGAATTTGGGAAAATCTACCTATGAGAAGGAGATGATGGCCATCTTATATGCAGTAGATACCTGGCGACCTTACTTATTGGGGCGACGCTTCCAAATCCGTGCAGACCATCAAAGTCTTAAACATTTTTTGGAGCAATGCCTATCCTCACCACAACAAAATAAATGGCTCGCCAAAATGCTAGGATATGATTATGAGATAATTTATAAGAAAGGGCGCGAAAATATTGTAGCAGATGCATTATCTCGCCAATTTGAGGACGAAAGTACCGTGCTCGCAATTTCCCTTCCCATTCTAGAATGGATTGAAGAGGCTCGCAAGGAATGGTTTTCACATCCCTGGATCTCCCAACTCATTACTCAATTGCAGGCGGATCCAAATTCCACCAAGGGCTACTCATGGGAGGATGAGATTCTGCGCTACAAGGACAGAGTCGTACTATCACCAATGTCCACTCTCAAAAGCAGCATTTTGGCATAGTTGCACTCATCCCCCACTGCAAGACATTCAGGCTTTCAGAAGACATATGCTCGCACTCAAAGATCATTTTTTTGGACAGGAATGAAAAAGGACATTCTTACTTTTGTAGCGGAATGCGACGTCTGTCAGCGCCACAAAGGAGAGACGGTCAAAGCACCAGGTACATTACAACCATTGCCCTTTCCGACATCAATATGGACGAAGGTTTCTATGGATTTTCATTACAGGCCTTCCAAAGTTAGGAAACAAGTCAGTCATCATGGTGGTGGTGGACAGACTATCTAAGTATGCTCATTTGTGCGCCCTACCCCACCATTTTACACCAACTTTGGTCGCTCAATATTTCATGGATTAGATCTTCAAATCGCATGGCATGCCCACTACCATTATGTCTAATCGTGACCCGGTCTTCACCAGTAATTTTTGGAAGGAACTCTTTAGGCTACAAGGTACCCAACTAAAGCTCAATACTTCCTATCATCCACAAACTAATGGTCAAACTGAAGCAGTCGACAAATGTATGGAAACCTACCTTAGGTGTTTCACTTCAGAAAATCAACATCTCTGGGTACAATGGTTATCTCTAGCTGAATGGTGGTATAACACCAACTATCATACCACCACCAAAATGACTCCATATGAAGCAGTTTATGGTCAAATCCCTCCTTCCCCTACTTCTTATATCAAGGGGTGCTCAAAGGTACAAGCAGTGGATCAACTCCTACAGAACCGCACAACCATGCTCGCCCATCTTAGAGAGAATCTTCATCAAGCTCAAAACCGCATGAAGCAACAGGTAGATCAACATCGATCAAAACACAAATTTCAAGAAGGAGACCAAGTATTTTTGAGGCTGCAACCATATAAGCAAACATCACTCAAAGACAAGGGGTGTCAGAAACTATCTCCAAAATTCTACGGACCGTATCAAGTACTTCAACGCATTGGAGAAGTGGCCTACAAGCTAGCTTTGCCACCCATTGCAAAAATCCATCTAGTTTTCCATGTCTCATGCCTCAAGAAAGTGATTGGGAACAATTGCAAAATTCAAACCAGTCTACCTAAACTGGATGAAGAAGGGTCAATCTGGCTCCAACCTGAACAGGTCCTGGACACATGAGAACGGCACCTGTGTGGCCGCATGATCAAGGAAGTCATCGTCAAGTGGAAAGACACGTCTCCAGAAGATGCAACCTGGGAACCAACCACTATTCTTCAGCAGTTTCCGCAGCTTCAGCCTTGAGGACAAGGCTATTCTTATGGGGGAGGGCATGTTAGGGTCCCACCCTAACCCCTTATTTATGTAGTAGGATCGAGTCATAGTATAGTTAAGTAAAGAGTCATTACAGCCCATATTAATAATTGTAAGTGGTTAACCCACATTTAATGACGGGACCACAATTAGTTGCAAATGGGCCATGGTATTAGATAGATGGTATTAATAACAACCATGGTATTGCTCCATGGTATTGCATGTACGAATCATATATAAAGGATAGAGACTCCCTTTGAGGAGCATCGTGTCTTATTTTGTAATCGAGCTTGGCTCTATTGGAGGTTGCACCCTCGAAGAGGCAAGTGAAGATTGCTTTTTGAATAATAAAATACTTGCTGTTGTTTCTCATTGCTCTATGTTCTGGGTATATTTCTTTGCATAATTAGTATTATGGTATCATCTTGTAGGTTAAGAGCATAACATCATGGTTGCTCTGGAATAGATATGTGAGAGTTTTCCACATTGAAAAAGGAGTCTCCTTTCCATGCAAGTTCGAAACCACATGATCTCTGACACCCTCCAGAATAATCCTCCTGGCTTTTGTTGTGTCTTTCTTCCACTAGGAAAGTGCTTGTGCATTTGATGTTTTTGGTTTTTGTTGGCTTAGTGGGGCCTGATCCAGGTTCAGAAGTGATTTAGCCAAGCAAAACTTGGTACTACTGCCCCTTTTGGCAACAATCCATAGAGCATAGACTGAGGTCTCACCCAAAGTAGTATGGAAGGGTGCTAGAACCAAGTTTCCGCACCCTGGGGATGTCTAATAGGAGGTGATTGGTACACGGTCCAAACTTCGCACATACTATGCTACGCGCATCAGCGGGTACCCTGCACCCTACGATATTGTCTTCACGTAGTTCTAGCCGCAGCGTGACCCATGTGATTTACCCAAGTCTTCCTTAATTAGGCTCTGTTAGCTACTTAGATTATTTTCATTTATAAGCATTCATACAAGTATTTATCAATTGTGTGCAGTAAGTAAACAAAGTAAAAGTAATGCATAACATCAAAATACGGATTCAAGAACAGATGCACAGAGTAAACTTCTCTTTATAACCTTCAAACCCAAGTACAAACCCGACTTCACCTTGTGCACTCAGCTGCGGACTCTACTAAGCCTCTGTGCACTCAGCTGAAGAGCTTCTCCCTACTACTATGACCCAGTACACTTCATATTCAACTCTAACCTCGAACCATTCCTTCACTATTCTATCTATCAGTCCCCCTCTTTACACTTAGAGCCTTGCTCTATTTATACAATCCCATGGTCCGCGGACCATGGGTAGGTCGACACAACTTTACATTAAATTACAATATTTTAGGGCGGACAACCTTATGACTCATCCTAGGCTTCGTGCTCCATGCCTGCAATTCGTAGAGTCTTACAATATAATTGACCAAAACTTGGGCTTTGAGCCCCAAAAACATGCTGCGGGGGATCCCATGCCCAACAGGCACCCAACACAATCATCGTGACTCGTCCTGAGTCACTCTTTTGGTGTGGCGATCTTGCAACAGAGCCCCTCCAACTGTGCTTGTGTTGCGCGAAGGTCCGCAACGCACTGTTCTGCTGTCTGTTGGATCTGCTCTACTCTTTCAACTGAATGCTTGCCGTTAGGGGCAAATCCCTGTCTTAAGGCATGCATCACCTTCATCTGTGCAAGCTTTCCTTCGATATCAGTAGTGATTAGGAAGGCCTCATCAATCCAAGGCTAGACGCGTGCTTTAAGTGCTGCCTCTTTTTGTTGCAGGGAATCCACCTGTTCCTTCAACACCTTCGCCTGATGTAGCTTTGCCAGCCATTGGGCCAGGACAACTATCTGCACCATTCCGCGCACACTGTCATACTGCACTTGAAGCTCCTGCACCTCTGTTACTAGGTGTTGTATGGTGGGGTCCTCCTGTAAGGAAGTGAGGACCACGAAGGATTCTTCCAACATAGTAATACAGTTTTGCATTGCCTGTCCTATTTCCTCCAGCCCTTTTTGGATAGCGCCATTGCGTTGTTCCGTAACTTCTGGGGGCATGGATGATTATGCCTTTAATTGCAGTTTGACAATCTGAAGGTTGAGGTCCAACAGTATCCTCATTGCTTCCTTCATTGCCTTGTGGAATCCACTGGCCAATTTGTGAATTCGCACTCCAACTGGGAGGTCTGTCATAATTTCTAGCTCTAGAACGCAACGACAGGCTTCCTCTACCATTTGCTCCAGCTGTTGATTCTGCACTAGCACTTCATCACATTGTATACTAAGTTGCTCGATGTTGATTCTATATTTGTTGAGCATCTGTACTGCGCATCCTTCCCTAGCGCAGAGTTCTGCTATCGCTCCATCCTGTAGTTGGTATAATGTATCCTGCGGTAGGGCAGCCGAGTTTAGGCCAAGTCCCTTGATCCAACCCACCGTGGCTTTGTCCTCCGTGCTTTCAGTTGTTAGTGCTCCTTTCGACAGCACGATGGTGTTAGCCATTTTGGACCGCAGCAACTGCTCTGTTGCCGATGTACCTGCGGCACCGTAGGCGGCTACCATTCCCTCCTATGGGGGCCACACCTGAAGTTCCTGCAGCTAGGCCCTAATGGTCCCCAACACATTTTGTTGCTCTGTCATCGCTTCTTGGAGCGTTTCCCTGGTGGCCTCGTGAACTGTGTTTCCGATGTCATAGAGGTCACCTTCTGTTAGTGTAATAGGTTCACAGTCTAGTTTGGAAGCCTTGGTCTTCTTCCATGGGCCTGCTCGTTCTGTACCGTGTAGCCGTTTCAGTTATGTAGATGTCATGCTTGGGTCCGTGCCTACCACTATGTCCTTTGTTCCCTGTCTCATGGTCAATTTTGGGCCTCCTTCCTCCCGTGTCGTGGTGGCCCCTGTTGCTTATGTTGTTGTTGCTTTTTCAACGGCCTTGGTCTGTTCTATGGCGGCCTTCATTGCCTCGCGGACAACCCTTACCTTCGCTACCAACTGCTTGTTGCACTTTTGCTGAGTCAGTAGCTTGGTGGCATCCTTCTGTTTTTGTAACACTGTCTTATCATGCTCTGCCAGATGCAGGGTGCGCCACTTGGGAGGCCATGAGTTGAGCATGGCGAAAATGGCATCATCAATCACGATGAAAGGAAGTTTGGCTCAGTTCTGCATCGGATCCTTACGCACCTTAATATACACATTGTGCATATCTGCCTTGAAGTTTGCAAAGCTCCGCAAGCTTTTGTACACTATGGGGGGATAGGCATGGCCTTCTGTTAATCCACATCCGAATGCTCGCCTCCATGAGCACCCAGAAGATCTTAGTCTCGCGGATCTGCGTGGTGTCCTTTATAGCCTAGAGCGATGCATATTTGGCAGCCTCCGGTAAGTCTTGTTCAATATGAGGAAACTGACTGTCCTCTGGCAGTTCCCCTATCACCAGTAAGATGGACAAGAGCAACCATGTGCAGTGGAAGGTCTTGCCCTGCTCCTTAGCTTCCTTACAATTGGTCAAAAACTCCTCATAGAAGAACTTAGCCCAGTTGAACTAGACCCCCTCCGTGCACTGTTTGGCTAATGCAACCACAGGTGCTGGTACCTTGTCACCGCAACATTTTCTCATCACCTTTTCGGCCAGTAGTTGGGTGGCTATGCGCACCCCTTTGTTCTTAATGCTACTGATGACATAACTTCTTTTCTTCTTTTCCAATTTATACTTCTTTTTCATTGCCTTTGCGAGCGCCAAATCTCTGCTTTTGCCAGCTATCTCTGTAGGGTTCTTTCCCTTACAGGGAAGCCAAGAAATCTTGTGGATAAGCTCCGCCATGATGGGAATGGGCTCCTCCAGCCACAAGTACCCATTGTGTACCAAGCAAAGCAACTGCCTAATGACAAATATTGTAATCAGTGTGCGGTGAATCCATAGTAGGTGGAGTAGCCCAGCCTTCTCCACACCACGCAGCCATTTCTACGGTTCTAGCATTGTAACAGACCCCTCCTTGCTTTGTTTCATGAGGTTCTAGTCTTTAAATGTGGGAACTTTTTGCCATCTGCGAGGTCCCAGTCTTCAAATTTCATTGTGGGCACTCAGCCCAGGGCCAAGCCTTCGAACAGAAATCCCTCTGGGAAGAGTGGGGTTTTGAGTGCGCTCTTAGTGGCATCCAGATCCTTAGGTACCTTAATTTTCCCTTTCCGCGGGGGAACATATTCAGGCAGTTGTGCTGCAGCACGCACCTATTAGATATCTTCTGTCATCTCTTCATCTGCCTCTATCTCATCTACGAGGGCATGTAGGTCCTCCTCCTCATCGTTTGTCTCAAGGTTGACAACCTTGCCCTTTTCCTCCATGGAAAGTTTACCAAACCGTGGATTTCATGGGGACATGTGGACTGGTGCCACTATTTTCTTGTCCTTCTTGGGCCTCGGCATTCGAGGTGATTTTGGGATTTCTAGCGCATCCCCCACAGGTGCCGTAGGGCTTTGCGCGGCTTCCTTGGTGGTACTTTCGACAAAACCCACACCTCTCCTGGTAGTTGTCATCTTGTTCGAGCTGTCTGTAGCTGTTCGCAACTTTGGGGGCTCAAACACCACTTGGCACTCAATACTCTGTGCTCTTTGTAACAGCTCAAATCTCAAACAAACAAGGGTTGTCTCGTGGCTAGCCTTGGTAGTTTTATAACGTCTTTCGAATTTGAATTTGACTGCTCCCCCCATTTCTGAGTCATTAATGCATTCTTGGCGGTAGATTGTCCCAAATCTAGCTCTGACTCCGTGTCTTAATTGTCCACCGCCTGCTCCTCTTTATCTTAAATTGGACACCTTCTCATGAACAGTGACACCAACGGTCACTTCGCAGCCTACCCGCGTGGCAAAGTAGCCCCCTCTGCACGGGCGCGACCCTTGTGACATGCTGATCCTACGTGCAACCTCCTTATTGCGCAACCCCCCCATAGACTTTTTATAGTATCACGCTTTCTTTCAATTGCTTGGAGCGCTAAGACTGTGCTCCTGACAACTAGTCAGGTGGTCGCACCACATGTGCAAGACTTCAATTCACCTTCCAGCCTAGTCCATGGGCACTCCTAAATTACCCTCATGACAGTCAGTGCCATGCATTCTTCCTTATGTGGTGCGCTCCCCTGGTTACTTTGTTTGGTAAGGTACGGTCGTAGCCATGGTAGCAGAGTCACAAATTCTCGGCGACAATCTTCTAATGCAGTAGTATGGTTGTTTGTATGTTGACTTGTCATTCTTAGTTTATCAACGAGACATGCTTGCGCGATTTCATTTTCCAATTTTTTGATATCCACATATTTTAACATGCTTTTCTTCCTCAGTCGTACCCGATCTTCTTCGAGTTCGCGAAGTTTAAGGTTCCCTCGCCGAATGGCTTCCTGAATCCACATATGTTCGCCCTCGCGTAGTTGCATAATTCCTTTGTCCTGGTCCTTGCGTACTGTCCCAATTGTGTGAGGATTCCTTTCCTCCAAAATTATGGTCTCAACTTTGCTCGTCAGCATTCGAATCGTCTCCACGCTCAGGTTTTCGCACATGGTCCTATAGGCCCATTGAACCGTTGGCACATGTAGGTCCCAATTAGTTCTTCTCACCTGGTGAACCCTGTTTAGGACTCCGCATACCTGATTGAATGCTTCCATGTGGAATGTTTGTGGTGCATGTCACCTTTCCTGTTGCTACGTCCTGTTTCGATTTTCAATCCTGAGTTTGGGGTGTGCTTGTGTGGGCTGCACAACATGTCTGTACCCATCAAGATATGTGGGCGCGCACGTTACTCCATCCTTGCTGGCTGACTCTTGTTCGAAGCTGGGGGGCTTCCAAACCGTCGGTGCATCATCCTTCTTCATTCATGCTAGTCCTCAAAATTTCCTTGATGTGTACCCCACCATCATGCGGGTGTTGCGCGGAGTACCCAATTCAACGCATCGAACCGTTGTTGTTCTGGTACTGCGCTTTCAAATTTTCTTAGGAATTCATCCACCGTCGTCAATCCATCATATGTTGGCAGCTTTCTTGTCTCTGTTGTCATGCAACACAGCGATCTAACCATCATGTTGCAATTCAACGTCGTCACTTTGTGCAACCGATTCTGCCATCACTCTACTTCTTCGTCTGAATCCAAAGTGCAGGAGATTTCACGCTCCCACGAGATCCTCCCATCTGTAGTTGGATTCACCCAATCCTGGTCTCGTGCAATTATCTTGTAAATACAATCGAGATCATCGTCGCTCTCATCATCACACACTGGTTCAGTGTAGTGTGCTCCTTCAACTGGGTCCCATGGGATTACTACGCATAATGACTTTTTCTCGAAGATCATTTTGCACTTCTTCAGGTTGATGACTCTGTTCATATCGGTGGCCCAGTCTATTCCTAACAACGCGGGATAGGGATTTTTGTCATTGACAATCTCTATTACTTCAAAATCCGCCTAAGCGCTCGTGCCTTCAATATCAACTGTTACCCCTTGCAACCTCTCCATGGGAAAAATCTTCTGTTGGTTCGTCATTCGTAATTGAATAGGGGACCATTGTAACGCAGGCTTGCCCATGCGTTCCCATGTTTGCTTCCGTAATACATTCATGTCTGAACCCAAATCTAGGATTACCTGATCCATTTCATACTCACCAATCTATGCAGTCAACCTCATTTCCCTTCCAGTACGCAATGCATGCTTCCCTAATTTCCGGACTATGTGCAGTTCTACTAAACCCGCGCACTTGGTGATCAACTCCTGTAGTCCTTTAACTACCTTGCTGTCGCACAATAGTTTCATGCATGTCTCCAGAAAGGTAGTAAGCATTGAAGGAGCCATTCCTGGCTCTGGTTGATCCTTACTACCTAAAGTGGAGGCCTCCGTGAAGCTCTTCTTAGCTTCCATGAATGTCTCCTTTTGCGTTCTAAGTCAAACTCGGGTTCCTTTGAAGGAGCCTTGCGAACCCACGTACTTTCGTCTGGCTGCTTCCCCGTATCCTATCTCGTGGTCGTACCGCTTCTGAGCATCATGTTTACATTCGGGTCCTCTTCGCGTAGCTCAGACCTCATCATTTGTATATTCTGAGTTAGGGGAGGCTAGAATACCCCTTTTTCGTGCATCCTTGTGATCAACATAGGACAGTCTATTGTTTCATGATCAAACTGAGCACAATATGAATAGGATATCCTTGTCGGGTTGGTACAATCGCGGGCATAGTGCCCTGGTCCTCCGTAATTGTAACAAATTAATTGTCCATGGCCCCTTCCTGGTCCCATTCCACCTCATCCTCGACCTCACCCTTGAAATCCAGTGTGTGCCATCCCCGCATTTGGGTCGAGGGCTCACGTTTTAGTTTGCATCCTATAGGCAGGGGTCTTATCCATCATTAGCTTGTAACTGTGGAAAGTGCGCACATCGTGGCCTACCGACCTGCAGAAATTACAAAACAATTGTTGGGGTGTCTATGTATACTTCTGCAACAAATGACAATTATCCGTCGTGTGTTTCCCTCCTATTTGACGGATCGTGCACCATAAAGTGGGTGGCGCACTCGGCCCTGCCTATGCCTTCGGCCTCAACGACATTGGCCCTCCTCCTGCCAAGTAGTTCACAAACACTGGATAGTGACCCTTGTCATAGCCCTGGCCTTTGCATTTTATGCACCATACTTCCTTGTGTGCCTTTAGTCGCGGTGCCGTATCTTGTTTCAAACTTTGCATTTCCAAACACAGATTTTGTAGTTGCGCTTGGATTTGTTGAACTCCCAACCCAGGGTCTTGTATCGGGGTCTCATGTAATCTCACTGCCATTTCCAACGCTTCAACCTGGGTGGAAAGTTTCTGTTGTGACAGCGCCATCCTCAAGTGCGGTGTCAGAGATGCTGCAAACCATGCACGATGCTATGCATCTGTCAACGTCATATTGGATTCGCAGATCATACTCTTCAACTGTTGATCCAGATCCCAAGGAGTCTCGCCTGGGAGTATCATGATTTCTTTAAACCCGAGGATTGATTGTGTTTATGACTTTGACCTACTAAATTCCCTATTTAGCACGATCTGGATCTTTGCTATCCTTGCGTTTGGGTGTTCATTAGAGTGCTTGATATACCATGTTAATACGTGATCATGCAACGTGCTCACCAATGTAGCCTTCTTAATATTGTCTTCCGTGACACCTTGTGCTTCCCATACTTCTCTTACCACGAACCAAAATTGGTCCGAATCTTGATTCCCTACTCCTTTGAATACTGGTAGTTTGATCGTGCTCACCATACTGAACCGTGGAGGTGGTGGAGGTGGAGTGGGTGGAGATGGAGGTAAGGGAGGTGAAGTGGGTAGTGATGTGGGTGGAGATGGTAACTGCGGAATGTGCTACCTTATCAAGCTGACCGCGCTTCTCAGAGAAACCTTAGCGAACACTTCCTCGCTCACTCACGAGGGTGAAATTAAGGGACTGTTTTCTAATTCTTCGCTACTTTTGTAGATCTTTCCACTCCACATAGTCCCAAACATTAATGTATTCACATGACCATTTTTTCACACAATAGTATCTTAATCCAAGTATTCAAAGATTTAATATACTTACGCCACGGTCCTTTGAGAAAGTGTCACTCTGCCTCGCTATAGCTCATGGTCATGTCTACTGCAAACTCAGTGATAAATCCACCTATTATCTGGTCGAGCCAATGGTCCACAGCTCGCGCAATCTTATCTTCTGATGCTTCTATTCTGCGCACTAATTTTGGAGTCTACACTATTGATTTGTCGAGCCTACACCTTCCTTGGCTGTCGGCTAACTTCGTGATCCACTCATATAGCTCAGAAGAAAAGGATGCAAAGAAAATCTCATGGATTTCCGTATACACGTAGTGCTCCAACCAATTTTCCTTAGATACTTGCGGAGTTCTATTTTCCTGTGCCGCGAACTCGTGAATCTTCTTGCCCAACAACTCTTCAATTTCCTTCTTTGTTGGGTTCCAATGGCATGACAACAAACATCCCTTATGCAGATCTCGGTCCCGACAACAGAACCATTTGTTGGCTTAGTGGGCCTGACCTAAGTTCAGAAGTGATTTATCCAAGCAAATCCCGGTACTACTGGCCCTTTCAGCAATAGTCTGTGGAGCACGGACTGAGGTCTTCCCAGAAGTAGTATGGGAGGGTGCTAGAACCAGGTTTCCACACCCTGGAGATGTCTGATAGGAGGTGATTGGTACACGGTCCAACCTTTGCACTTACTGTGCTACCCGCATCAGCGGGCACCCCACACCCTGCGATACTGTCTTCGCGTAGTTCTAGCCACAGCTCGACCCGTGTGATTTACCCAAGTCTTCCTTAATTAGGCTATGTTAGCTGATTACTTAGATTATTTTCATATATAAGCATTTATACAAGTATTTATCAATTGCGCGCAGTAAGTAAACAGAGTAAAAGTAATGCATAACATCAAAATATGGATTCAAGAATAGATGCACAGAGTAAAATTCTCTTTATTAACCTTCAATCCCAAGTACAGACCTGACTCCGCCCTGCGCACTCAACCGCGGACTCTATTAGGCCTCTGCGCACTCAGCTACAGAGCCTCTCTATACTACTATGACACAATACACTTCAGATTCAACTCTTTACAATTAGAGCCTCACTCTATTTATACAATCCCATGGTCTGCAGACCATGGGTAGGCCGACACAACTTTACATTAAATTACAATATTTTATGGCAGACAACCTTATGACTCATCCTAGACTTCACGCTCCGCGCCTGCAATTCGCAAAGTATTATAATATAATTGACCAAAACTTGGGCTTTGAGCCCCAAAAACATGCTGCGGGGGATCCCATGCCCAACAGTTTTGGAATATCAGCTTGTGTGTACTCCAAAAATCCATTGTCATCTAGTATAACTTCCATTCTATTTTTCCAAGCTATGAAATTCGAAGTGCCCTCCAATGCATATTCATGCCTCAATCCATAGAAGGATATTGTTCTTGCACTGAAGAAAATTCCTACACCACAATTTTGTTATTCAAAATTTCTCTGAGAGAAGATTATAATATGGTTTCTATGCACTCTTCAATAGCTCTGATACCATGTAGAAATAGTTCAAAATTGGTCGATGCTAATGAATCTAGACTGAAAACAATAGACACAAATTTTATCTACTCAGTCTATGGAAAGGAAAACATACGATAGAAACATATGTTATGGATATTCCTGATATGACTCTCTTTAATCATATTTTTCAATAGATATATATTTAAATGTGATTGTTTAAAATAATGATTTCTTAGATAATAGTGGAATAAGTTTTAACGATATTTATATCACTGTGTGTCTCTCTCAAACCATTTACATTAAATTTAATTTAAAATGTTTAAGTTAATTTACAACAACCTTTCTATTTAAATCAATTTTCAAAAACCAATCTCATTTTAATCCATTTGCAATAACCCTCTCTTATTTAATCCAATACACAACAAGCCACTCTCATTTAAGTGAATTCATAGCAACCTACTCCCATTCAGTGAATTACAACAATCCACTTATATTTAAGTCAATTTCCAACCACCTTTTCATTTAAATAAATTAAAAAAAAAACTATTTACATTTAAGTAATTTGCAACAACCCTTTTATTTAAGTAATTTTTCAAGAATCCATTATTCGCAATAAATCTCTCTTATTTAAGTCAATTCATAACATAAATCAATGCATTGCAACCCATTTCCATTTAAGTCAATTCACAACAAGCCACTTATTTTAAATTAATTTGCAACAACATTTTTATTTAAGTCAATTTCCAATTAGCCACTTATATTTATGTCAATTTGCAACAACTTTTTTATTTAAATCAATATCCAAAAAGCCACTCCCATTTAATTCAATCACAACAAAACCACTTATAATTAAATCAATTTAGGACATTTACAATGTCAAGGTCAAGGTGTATCAAGTTAGTATTTTTTTTCTTAAATTGGTATAATTAAATCAATTTAGGACATTTACAATGTCAAGGTCAAGGTGTATCAAGTTAGTATTTTTTTTCTTAAATTGTGTTATTCAACATGTAGGCTAAGTTGGAAGTGGTATTCTACAATGTTATCTTTTAACATGTTTAACATAATGAAACTTAGGCTAAATTGGAAGTGCTATTTTACAATGTTATTTTCGAACATGTTTACCATAATAAAATTTAGGATTAAGTTTATCATGAAACATCCATATGGTGTGTTTTCCTTTAAAAATTGTATAACTTTTTTACGTAACTTTGGAATTACAAGTTTAGGTTACTAATATAGCGTTGTTGTGACAAGAATAGGGCTTATATCTCCATATTCATAGAACCAAACTTTGTGAAATTGTAAATTTCGATAACCATATTCTAATAAGATTCCAAATGAAAGTGTTTATTTGTTTATTTATTTATTCTTTAACAAAAACATATATTTTTGTATTAGAAATTTGTTGCAATTTCATTGGTTAGCAACATTGTCTTACAAAATTGTAGGATTTGAACCAAAATTTGATGCTCTAAAATTATCCAAAAACCTTGGAACTTAATAACTATAAATTAATGGAAAATTTTCACAAAAGGCTTTAAGAAAGTACTGTTAGTAAAAATTCTATAGTAGGTGCCCAAAATTAAACAAAATTTGTAATATGTTGATGAATATATTGAATAAAGTTATGTTTGTTGTTAGCTTCATCATGGTTCTCTCGAATACCATGAAATTCCTATTCCATGCCCATCGTTTCCACATCATCATGTTGCTCCTAGACAATGTCTTCCTCTTTATTTTCTTAAACAACTAATCCAATACACAATCCAACAGTTAAAGAAAAAACTTGGTAATTCTAGTCAAATTCACAAATTCACAAACATTTGTTGAAGAGTAACAAACTCAGCTTGAAGGGATTCAATTTGTCTCTTTTGATTGTGCAAAGTTTCCATAATAAAAGCATATTCATTACTTTTAAGAATGAGACCTTCCAATCATTGAGAAAATCATAGTCCTATTATTGACAATAACACTTTTGTGTCTTCTTAAAAAATGTGTTTATGAGTAGTTTCACATAGTGTGCATCTCCTTGAATGTCTATCAGTTTCCATTATGTAACTACTGCATAAAACAATCAAGTTCCCCCTTCAAACTCCAACAAGATCGAAAATAATCAAATTTCCATAACAAATAATGAAACTCCTTTCAAAGATTCCCACAGAGAATTAACAACAAAGATAAAGACCTTTAAAAGCATAATAACTTCCACAATGATTTGGGACACTAACCTTTTCACTATCCACATTATGAAAGTAATGTTTAACAAAGCTCCTCAAGAATATCATGTGAGTCAATGCCATGAAGTCCAATAAATCTCCAAAGCATACCCTGCATGCCACGAAGTGAAATCAAGCTAAACTGAAAGTAATATCCCAAACTAATTACTATATTAATACCCACCAAAATATGGAAGAAAAGAAAGAAAAAAAAGGAACAGACAACTATTCCATTCATTGCAAAACAAAAAGCCATCCAATTACATCAAACAATGTTCTATAATATCCTCCCAAAACTATTATGCTGCCTCCATAGAAGCCCTCACTTTACACTTAGATAGCATTCTATAACATTAAACCATAAGCATGTGAAACAAATTTAAATGTTAAATTCCATAATCGTATCTCATTTAAATGGCCAATTTATAATTAAAAAAATAAAGTTAACAATTGACTCTTACATTTAAAGAAAAGAAATATATAAATAAAAAAATGGAATATATATACATATAAAATAAAACATAAACAAATGATTATGAATGGAGCTTGTTCTGCGTATTATGCTTCGACCACAGGAAGATCTGTGGTTTTCCATCATGCACAGATCTTGGTTACACGTTCGAGATACGCAGCAGATGCTTGTTACCGAATGGAGATGAAGAGCACAATATCATCCACGGCCAAGGTGGGTAGTTAATCACGGTGTCCTAGGTAGTATTTTTGCCATCGTTCTCCTCAAACTTCTACAATTATTCTACGCCCTTCGATGGCAGGGCGGCAGGAACTAAGATGATGGTCGAAAGGGGGTCACTTGGTCCAATTCTCCTTCTCTCAGCTGGCTTCTCAAATGGTTTTCTTATGCCTTGCAGGGGACGGCCCTCTGACTCTTTACCATGGATGGGTATTCCATACGTTCTGGAAAATGCCTTTTTGAGCCCATATTCGCTATTAAATTGGATCAGGCAGGGACAAGCTCATGCCTCCGGCCCTTTTGGGTTGCAAGCTTAGACATATGAACATACAACCTTAGCAGCTCTTTGTAGGGCGTACACTCACCAGAAAATCCTTCCTATTCTCACTGATCTAGGTCAAAGGGAGGAAAGCATCCATTGATACAGAATGCATTGAAACATAAGGATTTTCATATTTTTATAAAGTTCTTAAATGGGAAGTTTTTTTGGAGAGAGGTTTGGATTTAGGGGTAAATTTGAAACTGAGTATAAATAAGCGGTTGGGTTTTCATGCAAATACATAGTGTCTTTTCTATGAAGTGAGGCAACTTCAGGGTCTATCTCAGCGCATTTCCAGAAACCCTGCCATAATTTTTTACGGAAGGCTATGAGGGGGTGTTTTGGAATTTATACTATAGGTTTTGTTTCTTATAAGGATGTGATGTAAGAGAAGGGTTTAATTCCATCGAATTCACTATAGTACAACCTTGGACCTTACATTGTTGAACAATTGCAACAAGTGCCCGCCATGGAAGTAAATATAACAAAGGTAAACCACATTTTTTCTATTTTCTAATCCAGAGCAGTGATTTGCAAATTCAATAGGTTTTGGTGATTTGTAAATTCAATAGGTTTTGGTCTAGGTTTGATGCTTTGTATGAGTGGGTTTTTACGACCTAGACCAACAATTGTGATATCTATCTCTGCTCAAATTGTTTCTTTATTGTTGAGTTCAATACTTAGAAAGGTTTGGAGAGAATATTGAAGGATGGGCTCTTCATCACCCCTTAGTTTCTAGATTTTGACTCCACAACAATGCTAGTACAGGTGAGGTTGCCAAATATTCCCCTTCCTTTTTGGCATCAAAGGGTTCTTGAGGATATTGGAAATGCTCTGGAGTCATTTAAAAAGTTGGACTCTGAAAGAATGGAGAAAGGGCTATTTACCTATGCCAAAATATGTGTAGTAACAAACCTAAGCAAGGGTCTACCTGATTGCATTCAGTTGAAACATAAAACCTTTCAGTAGACCCAAATGTTGGATTATGAGAATACGACATTCAGATGTTGCTCATGTTACCATACATGACACTTGCAGGACACATGACCCCACGCAACAAAGCACCCAAAAAAAAGGAGGTAGGTTCACAAAACAAAAGGATGACAACCTTTCGATTCCTTGATCAAAGAGGATGAAGAAGGGTAAATAACAGAGAACCCAATGAACTAAGAAGAAGGGAGAGCTTAGGTACAGGTTGGAAACGTAATCCATATGCAATCTAGCATAGAATCAGAAGCGGTTCATCAACCATAACAACGGAAAATTGTGGCACACAAAGAGGATGGGATTATGGACTCCAAGAGAATTCATGTGTCAAAAAGATTTGATTCAGATAAAGAACCCCGCCAGAGACAACAATGAGCAATTTGGCAATAGTTCCAGTTGACCCTCACCTAGATAGATGGTAGAAAGTCTAGAAAAAGAAAAGGAAGAAAGAGAAATTAAACCAGTACTATAATATTTAACTTCTCATGTTTTCTTTTATTTATTTATTTTTTCAATTTTTCTCATGCACATAATCAAAGAAGCTACTCTTACTAAATGCAAATAACATCTACAAAATATAGTTTTGTTGCTTTTTTAAAAGTTAAATGAAATTACTGGTTTTTTCCCTTTGAAAAAAAAACATTAAAAGGTTGGCATCGAGGACTGGATATCTTTACGGAGGTAGAAAGTAACGAGGAACCTAAGAAGAGAAGGGCCAAGCACACCAGGGAAAGGGAGAAGAATGGAGACAATGAACCTAAACAATCAGTTGAAGCCCTAGAGGTGGGACCGTCCAATCTTAGATACATAGTTATGTTCTGAAATTTGTTATGCTCTACAGATATAAGCCAATATTAGGTGTCTTTTATAGAGTTTACAATATGCATATGCTCTGAATAGTTTTGTTGAATTGAGGCTTCTGTGATCCATATCAAGTTTATGAGAGATTTTTCGGCGTAAATCACATGATATTTCATTTGTCAATGCGTTTTGAACCAACTAGTGTGGTTCATCGTCAAGACAAGTTGTAAAAAAAGTCATAGACATTGGTTCTCTATATTTTAATAGTTGTAAAAAAAGTCATAGACATTGCTTCTCTATATTTTAGATTATTGAATATAGTTTTTTTTAAGAGCATGAGGAATATTTGTGGCGTTATAGTTCAGAAATTAGTCTTTTTATAAATATAAATCTATATTTGTTTAAAGAAAAACATTAATATTTAAAAATAAAAGGAATGATTTTTTTTTAAATAATTCTGTACATTTAAAATATATGTTATCGAATTATTTAAATTTATTTACATTAATGATTATTAAAAAAATTTGTAATATATTAAACATTAATAAAAAATAAAAAATACTCCTATAAAAATAAAAAATGCTTCATGGCATTGACTCATGGTATTGAGAATCCATGGTATTCATGTGGATTGTAGCCTATTTAAAAGGGGAAATTAAACCAACTTAGATCTATCTTAACTCTGGATCTACTAAGGTTGAGAGGGATCAAAGCTTTTGATATGAAAACCTCTTTTAGAGTGAAAATAGATATAATCCCTCTTGACGGGGTTAAGATGGATCTAGGTTGGTAATAGCAATAAAGTTTTGGGGTCTCTTTCCAACAATTTTAACTAACATTTAATCAATTATTCTAAATCTAGATTAAAGTTGGACAAGTCAATGAAATAAAAATAGAATATATGTATTATAATTACATTCCCTAGCCCAATATGGTAGAGATGTTGTAATGTCCTATTATGTTGTGTTATCTAAACATTTGACCCAGTGAAATTACATAAAAACTAAAATTAAAATTAAAATAAATTAATAATTATAACTATATCTTAACTCTCGATTTATGAAGCACAAAAGGGATCAAAACTCTGGAGGTGCAATTCTTTCCTCAAGTTTTGCACTCAAAAAAGAGGTTTGCACCTTGAAATATTTAGTCCCTCTCGAAGCTTGATAGATCCAAAATTAAGATGGATCTATGTTGGTAATAAAGAATAATAGTGAAGTGTGTAGTGTGATGGTAAATTGTGCATTTTTTTAAATAGTATTATATAATTTAGTTTTTAATTATTTAGTTATTATTAATTGATTCATCATTGTTATTTAAGAAAAATTACCTCCATTGAAATGATTCATTAACAGTCTTGCTCTTATTAGAAGTTAAATCTTAAAGGAGTGTCTCCCTCTTATTAGATGTTGACTCTTAGGTCATTGCTTTGTCCAAGAAGACAAACTCTTATTAAAACAATTTTAAGAAAAAAAACAGTTTCAATATAGATAGTGTCTATAAGAAAAATCCCATATCCCTCTGAATCATCATTAAAACTATAATAATGCAGTGATGTACTTTTAAACATTTAACCTTAATCTCATTTATAAAACCAAATATTATTTCCAATTAAAGTTTAATTCCATGTATGAGTGTTAAAATTCAGGCATTTCGATGTAGGGAGATGTTGTCACTTTAAATTAGGGTAGAGTTAGGTTACATTAAAAAAAATTACATTTAAAACAAAGAAAAAATAAATGTGGACTTTTTTTTAAATATTTATTATATTGTAAAATTTGTTTTTACAATAAAATTACAAACTTTTTAAAAATAAATTTATAATATGTATGTTACATTAGAAATTAAAATGATGATGATTCATGTTCTTAAACTTAGATATCTCATATTTTAAAATTTAAATCTAATCAATTATTATATAAAAACTTAATACTTTATATAATTTATATTGGTGTTGTCTAACTTATACATGAAATAATTTGTTTTCATCAAAATTCACTAAAATTTGGTAATACAATTTTAAAATTTTTGGTTATTCAAATACTTTTTTGAATGCATAAATGGATTTAACACCTTAAGAAACCTCTTTAGCACTAAAATTATTAAACTATTTAAACTCAAGTTTTAAAAATCTTCCTCGTATTTTGATTAAAATTAATGGGAAAAAATGTTGTGAAAATGGTCATTTCCTCTATAAGTTAGACTATGTCATTTCTTTTACTAAGATTTTATATATAGGGAGAGAGATTGGGCCCAAATAAATATATGAAAAAATAAGACACTAGGGCAACCATATAAATTAAATAGCTTGTAAATGCTTATAGGCATCAAAACACTTATCTCATGATGCATATTACCAATATTACAAAATCATATAAATTAATTAAATTGTCACTTTATTATTATTATTATTACTACTACTATTATAAAAAAGTAATATATGAGTTAAACATATTTATATTTAAGAAGACATGTAACATGATTATTAACCATGGAGATTCATCCCTACTTTACCATGAAGTTTCTTAATTTGTAAATAGGTTTTTTTACAATACCATGTTTCATCAATACCACATGCCCAAAAAAATCATAACTCATTTCATATTACACTTGTTCATATTTTAGTTAATCAATTTAATTAAAACCCTAAAAAGGTATAATTACTTTGGAGATAAATATTGACCTTTGATTTATGAATACTATACATAATATTTTAGAATATTATGTGGAGGTTGAATCCTTACCTTACACCTAACAATTATTGATAATTAAATTAAAATTTGAAACTCTATTCCAAAATAGACACCTGTTCAATTATGAATTACCAATATGTGATGCCTTGACATAGTTAACTAAATTGTGGTTTTATTTTAAAGTATTGTTGTCATATATATATATATATATATATATATATATATATATAAATATATATATATATAGTTTAAAACATATATACATTTAAAAAAACATGTAACAAGAATAGCATACAACTTGAGTGGACATAATGATTAAGAGCATGTGTTTCCTCCTAAGAGGTCACAGGTTGGGGGTAGAGTAGGTATGCCTTCATAGACTTGTAATTAAATTATTGTGCGAAGATGGGTCTCATACACCAAATTGGTGTCTGGACCTTAAAATTGGATAATAATAATAATCATTATTAAACATGGATATCACCCCCACTTTACCATGGAGATGTCCCTTGTCCCACAAACAAGGGGTTCTCATACACCAAATTGGTGTTTGGACCTTAATATTGGATGATAATAATAATCATTATTAAACATGGATATCACCCCCACTTTACCATGGAGATGTTTAACCTGTAAATAGGTGTTTTTACAATACCATGGGATTGTCCCAGAAACAAGGGGGCTCATATTTTGCGGAGGTGGTTCCCTTGTCCCACAAAGAAGGGGGTCTCATACACCAATTTGGTGTATGGACCTTAAAATTGGATAATAATAATAATCATTATTAAACATGGATATCACCCCCATTTTACCATGGAGATGTTTAACCTGTAAATAGGTGTTTTTACAATACCATGTGATTGTGCCACAAACAAGGGGGTCACATACACCCATTTGGTGTATGGCTTGGTCATGGCCTTAAAATTGGATAATAATCTGGTCTTGATTATGAACCACACTTGTTGGCTCAAAAGGCCAAAAAAATTTGTTATGTGATTTCTAACTAAAGACTTTTCCTGAATAATAATTATTATTAAACATGGATATCACCCCCACTTTACCATGTAGATGTTTAACTTATAAATAGGTGTTTTTACAATACCATGGGATAATACCAACGCTTATCAATACCATATGTCCAAAAAAACCATGACTCATTTCATATAACACTTATTCATATGATGTTTTTTTTTAATTAATCAATTTAATTAAAAGAGTAGAAAAGACATAACTACTTTTGATATAAATCTCAATCTTCGATATGTGACTATTATTTAGAAAATGTGGAAGTTAAATCCATATTATCCACCTAATAATTATTATGCCTATTGGTGTGTTTAAATAGGGTTTCAAGAATTTTAATTTGATTATTAATAATTACTAGGTGGATGGTAGGGATTAACCTTCACCTAATATTTTGGAATATTCTTAGTAGTATTCACAAAGCAAAGGTTAAAATTGATCTTAAAAGTAGTTATGCCCTTAAAATTGCTTGAATTATAGTTTTTTTGACATGTGGTATTGAAAAATTATGATATTGTAACAAAGATTAATCTCTGGTAAAGTGGAGGATGTATATATATTTAACTCATATATTATTTCTTTAATAATAATAACTAGCCATTACACCACATGTTGCAAAAGAAACATAGTAAGGCAGTAAGAAAAAATATTATAGACAGTGGAAATAAAAATTTATGCAATTTTGTTTATTTACTAGCATTTGTGTGAGAAAAAATTTGAAATTTTCCTTAATAAGTTTTTATACAGTTTTGTTTATTCATTGGCATTTGCCTGAGAAAAAATTTGAAAAAATTCTTAACAAGTTGGTTCAATTAATGTTGTCGTGGTTTGTGTGAGTTTCTTCATGTTACAATTAAATTTATATTATACTACATATCATGCCAATCCCTTATTCTACACATTGGAAACAATGTAAGTAATAATTAATTAAATCCATCCCTATTGTTAGGATCTAACTATTTAAATTGTACATTTTTCTATTGTTGCCTCCTCAAGCATTTACTCCCCTACCTTTGAAATATGTCTTCTACATTAAAGATTCCATCATAACAACAGATAAAAATAGAGTAAAACATAAAATAATATGTTAAAAAATGATAAATATCTTTTAAGCTTTATTTTTTAAGAATAACTATTTTATATAGAGAAACGTTCACGCACTTTCATGAAGAGAAAAGTTCCTTTCATGCAGAGAAAAGTTCCTTTCATATAGAGAAAAGTTCACGCACTTTCATGAAGAGAAAGATTCCTTTCATGCAGAGAAAAGGTCACGCACTTTCATGCAGAGAAAAGTTCACGCACTTTCATGCAGAGAAAAGTTCACGCACTTTCATGCAGAGAAAAGTTCACGCACTTTCATGAAGAGAAAGCTTCCTTTCATGCAGAGAAAAGGTCACGCACTTTCATGCAGAGAAAAGTTCACGCACTTTCATGCAGAGAAAAGTTCACGCACTTTCATGCAGAGAAAAGCGCACGCACATGGGAAATCTTATGGTTGGTTCATGGTATTAGTCCGACAGTTTTTGATCCTATGGTTTTGGTCCGTGGTATTGCATCCAAAAGAGTTAAACCCAAGTATTAGGTCCGTGGTATTGTTTCTCAATGGTTTTGACTGAGGCCTAGCCTATAAAAATGAAAGGAGATCATTTGGCTAAACACAGTTGTTGAAAATCTTAAGAAGAGCAAGATCTGAATTTCTGATAATCGGTTGGTGAGACATAGTTGAATCTGAATCAAGGAGAAACCAGAGCATTATAAGTCAGATCTACTGAAGAGTTGGGATCCCTTTTGATGCATGAACGGATCTGTGATTTCGATAGTCTAGGGTATGGTTGAGAACTGATAAACTGTCTAAATCCGGAGGTGCGCAGGAGCGACAACGACAGTGCGGAGGTGTGCAGAACCAGAGAAGAAGTAGGTGTGGAGTTGCGCAAACTCGTCACGGAAAAAGTGCAGATATCCGCAGGTTTCCTTCGGTGAAGTTGTAGACCTTTCCTGAAATATATTTTAGTTGTCTTTTATCTGTTTCTGCAGAGATCTAGGTTTAAATTGGTGTCTGGTTACTGGTGTTATTTTCTGATTACTGCATTCTGAGAAGTTATTTGTTTAAAAGAGATTGGGTGATGCACATGTACTTGATGTTTTGGATCCAGTTTGAAAATTTATGAAACGTGGTCCCTGGAAGAAAGAGAAGGTAGTAGCCTTCTATAGGTCAGCACTTATGTACTAGTATCTTAGCTAATACAAGAGCTAAGGGGGTTGTAGCTCCCTTCCAGGAGAAGTTGAAAATGAGAGAGGGTTGTAGCTCTCTGCAGGTTGCAGCCTGCGTACTGGCAAAGGACTGCACCAATACAAAATCATTGTAAAAATAAGTTTCTTTGAAAGAAGATAGAGACATATTACAGCAAGTGGTTTTCACCCACATTGGGTTTCCACCTTATATCTGGTGTTCTTTGGTGTGTCTGTCTATGTTTCTTGTTCCTATTTATTATTATATGGTTCTGACATACAGATTAATGGTTAACATCTAAAGAATAATTACATTAAAATCTGGAAGGTATATACAAGTTTCATTAGTCAAATTTGCAAGTGTTTATTGGAAAAGATTTGATAATACTGATTCACCCCCCCTCTTAGTATTATTTCCAACAATTGGTATCAGAGCAGGTCCTTCAAAAGAAGCTTGATCGCTTGAAGGAAGATCTATAATCATGAGCAACTACGAGAGAGAAGCATCGATCAGGACACCAATTTTTGATGGGACCAATTTCGTCTATTGGAAGGTAAGAGTTACTGCCTATCTTCAATCTCTTGGTACAGAAGTCTGTGATATCATAGATACAGGGTACACTTTTCCATCAGCAACTCCTACAGATCCGGCTGAGAAGAAGCAGTTTGAAACTAATTCAAAGACTGTCAATACTCTATTAGGATGTCTATCTCAATCAAAATTCATCAAGGTTATGCAGTATAAAACCGCAAAAGAAATATGGGACAAGATCGTTCTAAGCTATGAAGGAGATGAACAGGTAAAATGAGCAAAACTTCAAACCCTCAGAATTCAGTATGAACAATCTTCAGAATGTACAATGATGAAAGTGTGGCT
>APFE030120282.1:0-14910 GCA_000404065.3 Pinus taeda | reverse complement strand
AGGGCCTCAAAACGGCTCCGGAAGTTCAGGACCCAAAAAAACTGCTAAAAATAGTAAATTGTGCTACAATTACGGAAACTGAAAGAATGAAAGAGACAATTGTGGGGGTCCAAATGGGATAGGTGGGTGGCCACCAACATCCACCTGGATCACATTCTTACCATTCTTCACCTTATTTTTACACCCCATTCTTACCATTCTTCACCTTATTTTTATATAAAGCACAAAGAGACGGGCTTTAAAAATTATAAAATGTAAAATAAAGCAATATCACAAGGTAAACTTATATATCTTGGACTTGAAGCTCAAGTAATGACCATGGTAAGGGCTAAGGTGGTGGCATCATGGGGAGTCATTGGTTGTGCTTCATGGGTGGCATCATGGGCAGTCATTAGTTGTGCTTCATGGCTCGTGAGAGAGGATATCTTTATTGTTGACTTTTTGAAAGTGGCCATGCATTCTTTGTTGGAAATATTAATCCCAATCACCGCTTTAAACATACTTTGGAGGTAAAATGACTCAAGTGAGAGAAGAAGTACAGTGCAGACTATTTCTCAACACAACACAGAGGTTAAAGCATTTAATTAAGTTTAGTAAATAAGTATCGGCAAGCATTCACTCTACCACTGTTGCCCACACTCCACGCCACTATTGCCCAACACAACACATAAGTTAAGGCATTTAATGAAGTTTAGTAAATAAGTATCGAGGAGCATTCACTCTGTCACTGTTGCTCACACTCCACAACATGTGCAAGTTTAGAAAACCATTTATTATGTAACTCTTTCATGTATTAATGTCAAATTTGTATGTTGAGATAAATATGGATGTAAAAGTCATTTTGTCTGTTGGGCAAGTGAAAGAGTGAGAAAGTCTTTGAGGTAGTGAGGAGAAAATCGTGGAGGAAATATTAAATATTGGTGTGCGTGGGGTGAGTGAGAAAGTCTTTGAGGTATTGAGGAGAAAATCATGGAGGAAATATTAAATATTGGTGTGCGCGGGGCACGGGAAAATGGGTTAAATTGCAGCAAATTTATTGTGAATGTGTTTCCTTATGTTTTGACATATAATATAAAGTGTGACTTGTTCCATTATGGTATTAACTGAATGTGTTTCCTTATGTTTTGACATATAATGTAAAGTGTGGCTTGTTCCGTTATGGTATTAATCTTTCACCAGTAAATTTACCACCTCTTTTGTTTTAGTCTTTGTTGTTGGTAAAATTTCTAGCAAAAAAAACAAGTGTTTTTACTAGCAATTAAAATTTGTTTTGAAGGCAAAATTTTTGAAACATAGAAAGTGTTTTCTTTCACTCAGAAATGGCAACATTGAGTGATCCTCAGATACCTCAATTTAATGGAAAAATTTATGATTATTCAGCTATTACAATAAATTCCTTGTTTTCATCTCAAGACATTTGGGATTTGGTGGAGAATGGCTTTCAAGAAACAACATATGCAACAACATACAATGCCTTGTCTCAAGCAGAAAGAGATTTGTTGAGGGACAATAGGAAGAAGGATGCAAAATCCCTCTTCTACATTTTTTAAGCAGTTCATGAAAGTACTTTACCAAGGGTTGCAGTACCAACGAAGTCCAAACAAGCATGGAACACCCTCTAGACAGCCTACCAAGGCATGATAAAAGTTAATAAAGAAAAACTGCAAATGTTAAATAAGGATGCAAAATCCCTCTTCTACATTTTTTAAGAAGTTCATGAAAGTATTTTCCCAAGTGTTGCAGTGGCAACGAAGTCCAAACAAGCATGGGACACCCTCCAGACAACCTACCAAGGCATGGCAAAAGTTAAGAAAGAAAATCTGCAAATGTTGAGAAGATATTTTGAAACATTTTGTATGAAAGAGTCTGAGAATGTGGACTCATTTCTTACACATGTTATTGGGTTGGTTACTCAAGTTAGGTCTCATGGTGAGACATTTGAAGAAAGGAGCATAGTTGAGAAAGTTTTGAGAAGCTTTCCAACAAGGTTTGATGCCATTGTTGTGGCAATAGAAGAGACAAAGGATCTCTCATAGTTTTCAGTGGATGAGCTTCATGCATCACTGCAACAAGATTCTCATTGGAGCATGCTTTCAAGGAAAATGTTTCCTTTGGTCAAGGTCGAGGCAGAGCAAGATCATATGCTAGAGTAAGAGGAAGAAACCCATACAGAGGTGGAAGAAGCAGCCCTTCAAGCACAAGTGGAAGTCGGAGTAATCAAAATCCAAGTTAGGGCCCAGGCCAAAATCAAGCACAAGGTCAGAGGTATGATAAATCTCAAGTTCAATGTCATCACTGCAAGAAGTATGGTCATTATGAAAATGAATTTTGAAAGAAGAAATATGACATTAGTAACAAACCAAGTGTAAATTTCTCAAAAAAAAATTAGAACCATGATAGCATGTTTTTAGCTTTTAATGTAGCACAAGAAAGACAAAGTGATATATGTCATCTAGATTCAAGTTGTAGCAACGACATGTCAGGGAACATATAAATTTTTTCCAATCTAGATGAAAGTGTGAAATCTGAAGTGACATTAGGGACAGATAGCAAACTCTCTGCCATGGGAAAAGGAAGAGTTAATATCCTAACAAAGAAGGGGGAGAAGAAGTACATCTAAGATGTCTACTTTGTCCCCGATCTTAAGCATAATCTCATAAGAATTGGGTAACTCATGCAAAAGTGCTACAATGTCTTTTACAAAAATGATGTGTGCACAATTTTGGATATGCCTCCAAGTAGACAACTGATTGCAAAGGTTCATATGGAAAACAATAGAATGTTTTCCCTAAAGATAAGAACATATCTGAAAGAAGAAGGTGCACAAGAACAACTATCAATGAACTCACAAGAGGATGGAAGAAAAGATGCAGATGTCACACAAGTGAACTATCAAGCAGAGGTCAAAGATGAAAATTGGTTATGGCATTTGAGATTTGGACATCTCAACTTTGGAGGTTTGGACATTTCAAGAGGTTCGAATTTTCTGCATAGGAAAGGCATGGTGAAGGGATTACCACTCATAGAAAAACCGAACAGCCTATGTGAAGGATGTATCTTGGGCAAGCAACATAGAGAGACGTTTCCAATAGGGAGTCCATTGTGGTGGTTTTTCTTGTTGAACAATTGTTTCACCTAGTTCATGAACCGACACTTTGTCTTTAAGGCGTTTTTCTCGATGGAGCCTCCAACATGTGACTCTCTGATGGCCATCTCTGTTGCAATGGCTGCAATACATCTTCTTCCTCCAGATTTGCTTAACATGTTTCTTTACCTACTATTGAGAGGGTCTTTCATGCCTCCTCCTTTTGTGTGTTGCTATTCTTTTCCAACACTTAGAAAATGTATGGTTATGTAATCCACAAAAGGTACATGTTTTTTGATGCCATGTTTTATGTTCATCATTAACAACATGATCATAATCGAAATGAACATTCGAAAATCGAGACTGGTTATACCTCTCCTTGTTGTCTCTGATGTCATTATGGCGATGAGAGCTTGCATCATCTCTTTCCCTGCAATGAACATTGCCCTGGGATGATGGCGATGTGTTCCCATCATTCTCTTTCCTCGACGATTTTGACTATATTTCGGAAGAATCTAACACCTTCGAGTATTCTCCTTCGGTGTATCCCAAGCCTGCAAATTGAAGTCTCTGCACAACCTCCAATGGTTGAGTTATGCATTGGTTATTAACAGTAATTTCTTCTCCTAACTTATATATCATCTTAGTAAAGAGCCTCATGTTTTTCCCTGTAATTGATATCTCCACATCTCCAACAGAAATCATACTATGTGAAGACCAAACTGAAAGGAAATCAACATCTTTTACCTCCTCTGTTGATTTGGAAAGAACTGATGAGGGATGCTCATCATCTATTGTTGGTGGTTCGCTGTCTATTTTTGCGTATTCTCCAACTTCTTTCTTGACATACCCAAGTCCTGCTTAACGGGATAATTCTTCTACCTTGATGGGGTTGACAATGCCTTGGTCATTAATGCCCAAGCCTTTTCCTTCATAACCCATTTTCTTCAATAGTTTGGAGCCAATTCCTGTTGTATGATTTTCAAAAATAGTGAAATCATCATCACGACACATACATGAATTTAGAGAATTACTTTTTACCTCACATGGGTCATGCTGCAAATTTTCCAAGGCCTCTTCCTTAACTTGCAGTTGTTGTAGCAAACTCTGTTTTTCCTCTTTCTCTTCATGTAGAAGAATCTTTAATTCAACATTCTCTATTTGAAGATTTTGTTTGTTGTGCTTCAGTTCTTCCAGGACCTCTTTCATGGCTCGTGGTTCACAACTGAAGCTGCAATCGCTCCTTTTCCTCTATCTCTTTTTGTAGAGCTTCATACATTATTTCCACCCTTTTGGAAATTTTGAGCATGGTCTCATACATTGATTTTTCATCCTCTGTCGCTACACATTCCATTGTTCATGCTTGCAATTCACATCCACACAAAGACCGCTCTGATACTAAACTTGATCCGAGTTGACTCAACTCCCAAATTTAAACAAGATATTTTACTTTCGTGAGGTGATTAGAATTGCATTTAAAGTAGCATAATTGAAGAGATATGCATGTTGTAAAGAAGAAGGAACAAGACAATCATCAACAACATAAAATAACTAGATGTTGATAACGAAGTTCGTCCAGAAGGGACTACGTCTCTGGGCCCCGATGTCAAGATGGTGTAGGCCGCTGCATTAATGTTTGTCAATAGTGATGATGTACATAGGTGGTGACATCACTATCATACAAGGAAAATTCCTTCATGCAGTAGTGGCTCCAAGAGATGTTCCACTACAGGAACTCTCATTCAAAAAGGAATCCTATCAGTATGACATAAACTCATGCATGATGATAATGAGCATCCCGCTAACATGGCATAAAAGGGATCTCAATGCAAACATACATGGTGACACATGAGTATCCCATCAACATAACAACAAAGGGATCCCAAACAAAACATGATGAATCATGACAACAAGTACATCCCACAGATGATTCTGCATCACATTAAGCAGGAATCATGAAACAAGTAAGAAAACAAGATCCCACATCAAACATCAACGAGGGATCTGTGCAACATAATGCATCTCATAGCAAAAGGAAGTACATGAATGCACTACCTCACATCTTGGGGCCATTTGAAGAAAACGATGTCAGAATCCTAAAGCTAGTTGTACCATCAATCTCGTGGCGTCGAAACTCATGGAACGACTACTCACACGTTGAATGTTGACACCTGCACTCCACTTTGAAAAGTGGTTGAAAAATGAAATGATCAAATGGAACATCTGAATGCACCCTCAGATTTATGGCGTCGAATAGTGTAAAATCGACTGTCAAATTTAAGAATTCTAATAAAGTGAAAATCTGAGGCTTAAGGAATCTTTTAGATTCCCTGTAGATTCCTCAAAGATTCCCTCTGCGAGTCATTTGAAGATCTACTGCTCAGATCAAAATTCTGATTGCGTCGTCAGATTCATGTCGCTGAGAGGTGTAATATCGATATAAAGTTTGTCCAATTTGGACACTGGAAAAATTTTGCCCTCCTGAGAATTTGGCTCAATCATGGTTCCACCTATGCTTTTTCAAGGTTCATGGTTCCACCTACAATAAATTAATTAAAAAAAATTGTCTCGATTTTCATGCCACGCGTTGGCCTCCTGGAACTGCATCATAGTTATGTTCTTCGTTCCACACCTCCGTTCTCAAATCCGTCTCCCTTTGTGCAAATAAATTGAGGGTTTATGTATTAAATCTGGGAAAAAATATCAAAGAAAAGGTCATTGGCTTGTTGGTTAAGGCAGAGTGGTGGAGGCGAGGAGGTTGGGGGATCAAATCCTGTCTCTGTAAAAAATACATGAAGTTTGTTTTGATTTTGGGCGCGGTTGCATTAATGTTTGGTTTTGGCATGGTACATGGGCCGTTACATATTAAATGGGGGTCATATTTGGTTGGGCCTCCCATGGTGCGGGCTGACCACATGGTCGGGTGGGTTCGATTCCCTCCAGCCCATATATTTTTGTGTTACATGTTATGGTGGTTGCAATGGAGGTGGCGGGGATCATGGCCCGCCACCCTTTATATATTTTTTATTTTTTATTTTTATAGCATATAGCCATTTTTTTGAATTTCTGAAATTTGACCATAGGAGACACTTTAATGAGGCCACAATTTCATCTGGAAGTTGGCTAGAATTCGGTGGCCAAATTTTGGCGAAATTGTGCCTTCCTTAAGCTTGCCAAGTCACTTGGTCAATCCTAAACTTTGACTACCTCTAACTTTCGCATACAAGCTTGGTTTGATGAACCGTTCACACCGTTGTGATTAGGATGACGAGATCTGCGCTTTGGTCCTTGTTTGAAAATATTCTGATCACTTTGATTTTTGCCCCTTTTTGAGTCCTCTTGGACTTCTCTGCATGTGTCTAGTGCCACCTGGATCACTTCTTCCACCTTGTTCATTTTCATAATTGTTTAACAACGCCTACGTCAATATTTTGTTCCTTCATGATGCCATGTTGGTTAGTCAAGGTCTCACATGTAGAGATGGTTCTTTGTAGTCTTAGTGAAAATTGATTGAAATAATTATGTTAACATGCATGGAAAGAGTCTTCCATTATTACTGGAACGCTATCAACCATGAAGCCAAAGGGAAGTATCTCTACTTGAATCATAACCATCATTTCAACTCTTTTCATGGATTCCCACAAGGAAGCATCTCTATTCGATTGGAATCTAGAGAAGATCTGTGGCTGATATCATTGCAATCATAATGGGAGACTCTTACCGTTCATGTTGACAAAATAATTTTAATCATTTTGCACTAAGGCCAAAGAGAACCATCTATACACATGATGGACATGGGGCAACAAATGTGGGATACAAAAGGAAGAACTCCTCAGTCTAATCAACATGTTGATTTAAATTACTTGGGAATATCAAAGGTGAGATAATGGTCTTGCTGCTACTTCATTGCTTTTTTCGATCTCATAGTGTTTGCAAGGAGTGCAATGCACTTTTGTCATCAGATATATTCATAACTAGTAAATGGGCAACACACATTCAAATAAGAACCCCTTGCTTGTTTAGTTTAAATACAATTACCAATGGAAATGGCTAATGGATTATTCTACACATTTTTTCTTCGCATGCATATGGAATACCTTCATCTCCTTTTCATTCTTTCTAGAGGGAGATGAAAAGGTAAGTTCACATCAAACCAATTATTTTGTAATGCAATGTAAAGTCATTCTATTTGGTTTTCATTTCTTGAAACTTTTTTTAATTGCATTAAGAGGCACTCTACAACCCATTATGGTAGAGATGCTTACTATTTAACATTTTGACTCCATAAAAATAAAATAAAAATAAAAATACAATAAAGATATAATTACAAGAATAAAAATTATAAATGATAGAGATGTTGTAATGTTTGTTTAACATATGGACTCACTCAAAATAAAATAAAACAAAAAACAAAAAATTAATAATTATATTTATAATTATGATTATAATTAATAATTAAATCATACTAGATCCATCTTAATTCTAGATCTACCAAGACTCTAGAGGGATCAAATCTCTTGAGATGCAAACATATTTTAGAGTGAAAATAAATTTGGTCCCTCTCGGCGCTTTGTAGATCCATCTCTTGAGATGCAAACATATTTTAGAGTAAAAATAATTTTGGTCCCTTTGGACGCTTTGTAGATCCAAAGTTAAGATAGATAGACTAGTTTATATTTTGTAGGACAACTATTGTGTTAATGCTAATTAATGGACCATAGAACCTTGTAACCATATAGAATCAAATCTAAGTAATAATTATTATTAATGAATGAGAGTTCTAAACTCATAATATTACAAAAAAAACTGATAGTGAATTTAGTAATATTCATTTCCTCCTTAAACATGATATTTTATTAATAGGACTTCCACCTATTCCTTAAATGTATGATAAACAAGAAAGTATGTAAAATGTCTATATGACATAAGGGTGGAGAAAAATGCACTTAGATATATGACACACACCACATATTAGAATCTTTAATGGGAGATAGGTTAATTTCTCCGAAACCTTCTATAATGCTTGGTCGGGTCATACCACTTTTGGAAATGCAATTCTTATTCATCAATGTTAAGATTTTTGCAAAGTTATAAAACTGCATTAAAAAAGTTATGATACAACTTATGGGATATTACAACTTATTGACATGTTGTAACCTCATGCTATCTAATGGAATCCACCATGTAATATTTTCCACCATGGCCCCATTATTGATCTATCATCTTAACATATCCACATTACCATCACCATATCATCATACACATGGAATCCACATCATTGCAGGGATAATCCTAATTTTCCAACATTTCCTACAATTCTTGTTTTCAAGAAACTATTCCAACCAAAAAGGTGCCCATGAAATTTCACTTGTTCGATGAACCATATGGCTGGGGAACTACAACCTTGCTATAATACAGTCTTTGGGATACCCATGATGTATATAGAGCCAAAAAAAAATAATGAAACTAATAAATAATAAGCAATAACGCAAGAAAATAATGAAAATAACAGGTGCCCATGAAATTTCACTTGTTCGATGAACCATATGGCTAGGGAACTACAACCTTGCTATAATACAATCTTTGGGATACCCATGATGTATATAGAGCCAAAAAAAAAATAATGAAACTAATAAATAATAAGCAATAACGTAAGAAAATAATGAAAATAACCAATAACCAATAGTAATTAAAAAGCAATAACCATGAATTATGGAGAGCAAGAAAATAACGAAGCCAAACTAATATTCACTCGTGAAAGGCTATGGTCTAAGAGTAGAATCTAAGCACTAGGTAACAATGGGCAATGATCATGGCCACACAATGAAGGACTCACATGTTATTCTCTGAAAGTTTGTGAGAGACATTGCCTTATCATCTGAGTACATGTAAACAAATGACCGAGATAAATACCTTAGCATTACATGATTATTAATAAAACACTCATTAGTGGGCAATGATCATGGCCACACTCACATGTTATTCTGAAAGTTTGTGACAGACATTGCCTTGATCATCTAAGTACATGTAAACAAATGACCGAGATAAATACCTTAGCATTACATGATTATTAAGAAAACACTCATTAGACTTCATTCTTCGATAAAATCAAGGTTAAAATTATGAGCTTCAATATTACACACAAATAATACTTTCTATGTTTAGATTTATTTTTTCTTTATAAACATTTATTTTTTCTTTCATATAAAGAATTTTAAGACTTATAAATTTTTTATTGTGTTTTCTAATTTTTAATTTTTAAATAATAAAAAAAATTAGCAACTACGTCTGATTTTTACACAAGGTCAATTCCAACCACTACTATCATAACCATTAGATCTTCCCCCTTACAACCTAATTTTCATTTGTTGACATTTTTAACATACAATTTTGCTTAGCATGGGTCGATCTTCATATTTTAATTTTTCAAGTCAAGTTTAAAAGTGGTGAAAAATAAAATTCGATTACTTCATCTTTAGGTGTCATGAAAGTAATCATTCAAAGAGGTGGGTAATCATTCAAAGAGGTGGAAAATAAAAATCCATTAATTTGCTCTTACCTACCATGAAAATATTTGTTCAAAGGTAAGTGAAAAGTATTTTTTTTGCTACAATCCCATGGAAATTTTTATCATGAGATTGTAACTTTTAGTTATTTATAATGTATTGTTGAATGCATAGATGGATTATAGATGGATTCAATGTTGTGAATGAAGGAGCCCTTGAATTGTGTAGATTATGGAACTCTATTTACAGTTCTAGGAAACCCCTATAAAATAATCGAAAACATTAAATGGTTAGACTATGTTAAGAATAAAAGCCTATTAATTCCTTTTACATGTTATGAAAAAGATCATATAAATGAGGTGGAAAACAAATATACCATTACTTCATCTTTAGGTGTGACTCATTAAGAAAGAGGTAAAATATAAAAGTCTGTTCATTTGTTGAAAAAATATATTTCAAGGTAGGTAGAAATTATTTTTTTGGTTGGAATCTATAAATTTTATTGTGAGATTGACTTAAAATTTATTTTTGAATGCATAAATGACTTCAACATAATGAGACACTTGAATTTTGTAGATTATAGAGCTCAAACTTACAATTCTAAGAAATCCTTGCCTAATTTCAAGGCACATTTACCCCAAAATATGCTAGGGAAGAAATATAAAGTGTCCAATGGTTATACTAAAGAATAAAAACCCATTAATTTTTTAAATAAGGTAGAAAGTAAAATTCTCATTACTTCATTTTTAGGTGTCATGACACCACTCATTCAAAAAAGAGAATTCAAAAATAAAAGTTAACTTTTTTTTTTTTTTACCTACTTTACAAGATTTATTAAAAAGTATGTGAAAAATATTTTTTTTGGGTTGAATTCAACGATAAATTTTGTTGTGAGATTGCAAATTTTATTTATTTAAAATGTTTTTTTGAATGCATAAATAGATTCAATGTTGTGAAATTTTTTGTAGCACTTGAATTGTATAGATTATGAAGCTCAAACTTATCCTTTTAGCCTAAATTTTTATTAAAGAGCATATGTAATAAAATATTCCATATAAAGTAATATATATAATATATTATATAGATATATATATATATATATATATATATATATATATATAATATATTTTAATTAATTTTACTGCAAAAATATATAAAAATTATGAAATAAAATTTCAATGTGATAACCTCAATTTTAGAAAAAAATAAAGAAAACAATTTCATTATCTCATGAATTTGTTTTTACTTTTCATCATTCTTTTTCTTAAAAAACCAAAAGCATTTTCTAAATAAAAAAAATAGGGTATCAAGTAAAATCATATTAACTCAAGATTATCTATAGCCCAGTATGGGATAGATCTCACAAAAACATATAAATGTAATTGTACTTGTAGATGTAAATGTGATCTCACATAAACATCTAAAAGTAAATGTAAACATAAACGTTTTTAATCTTCATGAATACCCTAGTTGAGCTAATAGCCCCATTTAGAAATCAATCTACTTATTATTGTTATTATTAGTATTATTTTATAGTGTGGTTCATGAACCCTGGTTGGGCTAATCGCCACTCAGCCTACTCGCAAGACCTAACCCCAAGGGCTTCTGAAATAATCGACTCTGTGACCTCCCCATCGGGAGGCACGGTTTTTGACCCACTGGCTAATCTAATTATTATTATGTATAAACACAATATAAATTTAAAATATAAAGAAATTTATGAACACTAAAAAATAGGTATGACAAATAAATAACAATATAAATACACTAAAGGTATGGTAAATAAAGATTTTTTTTTTTATATAGTTACTCTAATATATGGTAAATAAATAAAAATATAAATAAATTAGAGGTATAGTAAATAAATAAAATCTCTTTTTATATTTGTCCATAAACCTCTTTATATTTAAGAAGACTCAAAAAAGAGGTTTTATTTAGGTGAAGCCGATGGGCCAAATACCATATTAACACTATGAGTTTAATAACATGGGCCAAATACCATATTTATAAAAGAGGTAGGTATAAAAATATAAATAAACTAGAGGCATGGTAAATAAATAAAACATTATTAAATATTGACTCCATAATTCACTTGATATAGGAACGCTCAAAAATGAGGTTTTATTTAGGTGAAGCCCATAGGCCAAATTATTATTAATACTATGCAAAAAAACATTATTAACTTTAATATTAATATTAATATTAATAAAAATGGCACATGGTATTAACCCATGGTATTGAAAACCAATATGGTATTGATCCATGGTATTCAAGTGGAATGTAGACTATTTAAAGGGGGAACTAAACTAACATAGATCCATCTTTACTCTGGATCTACTAAACTCATAGAGGGATCAAATCTTTTTTGACTGGGATCAAATCTTTTTTCCCTCTAAAAGCTTAGTAGATCTAGAGTAAAGATAGATCTATGTTGGTACAAAGAGTATATATGTTGGATTTTAAGCCTCTGTGGAAGTTTTTTGTAGCTTCATGATCCGGATTATCCACAGTTTCTAGTTCATTCTGCCGAAGTTTTAAACCCCAAAGGGGGTCCATCATCACGACAAATCAGATAGATAGAAAATGAATAATCTTTCATTCATTTTCTATCTATTTGATTTGTCCTGATGATGGACCCCCTTTGAGCTTTGAAACGTGGGCAGAATGAGAAACTGTGGATAATTCGGATCATGAAGCTACAAAGAGTATATAATTCATAAATAAAAAACAAATACACTCTAAATAAATGGTTAACCTAAAAATTAAAATAAATCCAATGTCACACCCATTTTCCCATTAATTTTTTAATAGAAAATAATCCCAAACAAATTTTTAAAATAATAAAATGTATCCCTTTCCATCTCCTAAAAAATATATCGCATTAATAAAATAAATGCTCATTAATTGACCGTTGCAGAAGGGTATAGGATTGGTAAGGAAATGGCAGGTGTACCCTAAGGAGACAAGGTCAAAATTAAGATAAACCACAAGCGCGGAGCTGTTACACCATTTTTTTATATATAAAATAATGAGAGACGGACTTTAAAAATTATAAAATGTAAAATAAATGCTCATTAATTGACCATTGCACAAGGGTATAGGATTGGTAAGGAAATGGCAGGTGTGCCCTAAGGAGACAAGGTCAAAATTAAGATAAACCACAAGCACGGCACGGTTACACCATTTTTTTATATATAAAATAATCAGAGGCGGACTTCAAAAATTATAAAATGTAAAATAAAGCAATGTCAAGTGAACTTACAAATCTTCGACGTGACGTTCAAGCAAGGTGAAAGTGTTTGGGGCTCATTGATTTGCTTGCCCTTTCGTCTCCAATAAAGTATTCGTGTTGCGCAGCGTGATTTCGATTCTCACAAGCGTTAGAGATATTAAGAAAGCAGGTATACAGTGTGTTTTCAGGTTTTCTTTGATCCAGAAATTGCAGAAATTTCTTTGAACTTTAGTTATATTTTCATTCATTCTGTTTTGCTGGTAGAAGTTTCAAAAATATTTGTAGATATGGGACATTTCATATTTTAATGTAGTCCAGGTAATCTAAGGATCGTGAAGCCGTGAATTAAAATTGTGCTCACTTTGTTGATGACGATTTGAACGAATAGCTTTAAAGAAATATGTGTTTTCTGCACAAATTAAAGGTTTTGCTGTAAATTCTTGTTGACACCTAATCCGAAACGGATGGGTGAACTGGACAGTCATCCAGAAGATGAACTGATCCGTCTCATTTGTATATATAAATATAGGTTACCTAATGAATATGAATATCAGTTTTCTCTCGCTCATTAAGCCTGGAGTTACCCTGGCCTGACATGGTATCAGAGCACAGGTCCCAGTAATAGTAGTAACTCCTCAGTCTCTGACATCCCTGCCACTGCAGAATGCCGCTGCCTGAAGACTGCCTTCATTGATACGCCTTCCGCTGCCTGGAGACTGCGGGTGCATGCAAACGCCTGATGGGTAACGTATGATTGTTGCTTATTGAAACGCTTTGCTTTCTGAGTACGCACCTGAAGCTAGAATCATACCATTGAAACGCCTTTCTTATTGAGTACTCAGCTGAACTGAGACTGGACGGATTTTTTTTTATATTGAAGCTCTCTCCTTCCGTTGGTTCTTCCCGAGTTAGTTTCCCAAGGCTTTTAAATCTCAGCGGTTCTAGTGTCACCTGATCAAATTCTCCCACCTTCTGAAAATGCTCCAAAAGAGCCGACTTTTCATATGTTATGCCACTTGTGAGAGTTAACAAGTGTTCTTCCTACGTGCGCTCGGTTAAGTGCTCTCCGGTACGCCGAGGAAATCCATGGTCGAATGCCTTTGATGCCATGGAGGAAATCCATGGTCGAATGTTTTGAGATGCGCGGATTGCTATTTTGCTATCTGTTGGACAGTCAAAACATCTGAACGGAATTTCATAGTTGCTGTTGGGAGGGCCGTAAGAAAACAATGATAAGTATTGTTTAAATCTGGTGTTTTAAATTTGAGAAAGACTGTCATAGCCATGAATGTCTTTTATGCTTTGAAGAGGCAGAGCCGAACCCTCTATGGGTTTGGAGGTTAAGGAGGCAGAGTGTCCCGATTGATTTCATCTTCTGATGGTGTCTCTAGATGCCACTTCTTTGTCCCTTTGGGAACTGTTTCTTTGAACTTCTGTTTTGTTGTAGGACTTTCATTAAAATCAGCTCTACACATAACTCTTTTGTATCTTCAGGATACTTGTGACAGTGGACTATAAAGCAGAATTTTAAAATGATATATGGTCAATTTTAAAAAAGAGATATATATGGTGGTGATAGCAGAATTTTAAATTTTTTGATATATATGAGCTGAGATATATATGGAGATAGCAGAATTTTAAATTTTTTGATATATATGAGCTGAGATATATATGGAGATAGCAGAATTTTAAATTTTTGATATATATGAGCTGAGATATATATGGAGATAGCAGAATTTTAAATGACATGAGCTGAGATATATATATGGTGATTTAAAGCAGAGTTTTGAAGTGTAAAAATGGTGATATAAAGCAGGGTTTTAAATGATTTTTTTCTCCATACCCATTTTTTAAAGCAGAGATATACACAGTAATTCTCCATATCAAAATCATTTTTTTAAAGCAGCAAAGTATTTTTTTTAAGAGTATTTTTCTCATCAGAAGTATATCAGCAGCAGTAACAAAATGCATTCAATCATCTCTATGATAGGAATAGTTCGCACTGGCAAGGAGAACTATCCTGACTGGTCCCGGATGGTACAACACACCCTCATTTTCAATGAGCTGTGGAAAGGAGTGTGTGTCGG
>APFE030120281.1:132576-164208 GCA_000404065.3 Pinus taeda | reverse complement strand
GGGAAAGAAACTATGTTTCTGCATTGTATATTTTTTACAGAGGATTAATGAAAGGCAGTGGCTCTGTTTCATGAGATTCATGTGGTTGTGAGTGTAGCAAATGTATCTCTTATGTTTCATATGTATCTTTTTATGTTTCATATTTCATTTCATATTCATTTCTAGTGAAGTTTTATGAGTTAGCTAAGGTAGAATTCAATTTTATTGCTCTGCCTGTGGGAAAATTTCATGTTCAGTGTTCATTCTTCTGTTAAAAAGGATTCATGTTGTCCATGCCCTTTTCACCCTCCTAAACAATCTTTCCATTCCGCATTATTTCAAATTTAATTGCTAGACTTTCCGCTTGTCTTGCCTCATGAAGTAATCTATGCCTTTGTGTTAAATTCTCTACTCATTGCTGTTCGTTGGTCCCATACATCCCAAAAACACAGTCATTCATAAAAATCACTTCTTGTATCCATATTCACTTACTAGCCTAAAATCAATATTTCATTGTAAGTCATCTCAGACCGTTTCATTTATCTATTAACTGAGCATGACTTGGAGAGATCCCTCTCCTGTTCTGGTAGGGCTAGCTACCAGACTAAGCGTGGTTTGTGGTTACCCTGGATTTTGCCTTCCTTCAGCCTAAGGCAGATTTAGGTGCTAACATAGTGGCGACTCCACTGGGGACAGAAATGGTTTGCTTGAAGATTATTTTTCCCCATTACATATCTCAAGTTCAGAGCTGATTGTTGATGGTGAACAACGGTCAGACATAAGAAGACGGCTGAAATCATTCACCTAGCGACTCCTTTCACTGAAGAATCCAGCAACCGGTGCTTCATGGTGACTCCACTGGAGGACTAACTCTTTCTCTGCGAAAATGGAAGGATCGTACACAAAGTTCGGGTATCCAAAGTGGAATGGTATTCAGGTTCTACTCTGCTTTCTTGTAAATTACTTCTTCGCTGTTCTTGAAGCTGCCATAAAGGTTTTTCAGAACTTGTTGTATGACAAAGGTGATCAAAATCGTCACTCGATCTATTAAAAAAGTGTAAATAATGAGTTTCCCTTTGATCCTGGCCTCCTTACTCTTCCTACATATTATGATGATTCTCTGCAAAGTGATGAGCCTAAAGAAAACAAAACTGATCCCATAGCTCTTGTATATATTCCTACAGCTGTTATAATCTAGATAGGTATAAACTTCTTGTTTTACCTTCTGTTCTTCATGCTTTCCCCAAAAACTATGATCTATACTTGCCAAGATTTGACGGTGAATGTAAGAGTGTCAATGCTGAGCAACATGTGCAGAATGTTGAGAATTTTCTAGACCTTTTCGAAATTGATGAAGAAGATGTCAGTATAAGGCTTTTTGCTCTTTCTTTGCAAGGCAAAGTCAAGAGTTGGTTCAAAGCCTTGCCTGATGCTAGCATCATAGATTTACAACAGTTCATCAAAGTTTTTCTTGACAGGTGGAGGATCAGACATAACCGTTTCCTTATTGTAGAAGAGTATAATCAGCTGAAAAGACTACCAGGGGAGACAGTACAACAATTTTCAGCCAGATTTAATCAAGTTTATTATTCAATGCTGGTTGATATAAGACTCCCTCCTAGATCTTCTCTCTTGCACTACCCGGGTGCCTTTGATCCATAAATGGAGTTTTAGCTGAGAGAAAAGAATGTCGCAACACTTGAAGATATGAAAAACAATGCAGTAAATGTAGAGGCTCATTTGCTGATCAGAAGGGCAAGGTTGAAAGAAGAAGAGATGAAAAACGTGGATCTAGAGAAAACTACAACTTCAGAGGAAAAGCTTGACATTCTGGTGAGTGCAGTAGAAGAGATGGTGTGAAAAATGACTAGAAAAGATGAAAATGGTGTTCATGAACAAGTGGTTGATCCAAAACATTTTGTTTCTTATCTCAGTAGTCATAACGATTGTTTTGTAGATCATCTTGGAGAAGAAAGACCTATTGATATGACATGTATGCTTGATGACGTGTTTTACACTGACGATTTGCCTCAGTTTGATCAGTATGATGATGATGATTATGCTCTCCAAACAGAAGCTAATCTTGCAGACAAATCAGCAGCTAGTTTGTGGGATGAGGAAGTTCACTTACAGTAGCTCGAGTACAGTGATCAACCGATGCATATCAACTATGGAAACGATGATGGAAGTGCAGCAGATTTTGAAGTAAGTGAAGGATCTTTGCCTTTGTGCTTTGATTCATGTCAGTTCATCAGAGATAATTTCCATGCAATCAGATATCAGCTATCGACAAATCTTGATTTGGATCCTCTTGAGGGCGATGAAAACTTTGTTCCAGACTTCTTATATTCAGATTTACAGCCCCTAAATTCCATTAATAGTCAGGTTGCACATGAAGACATAGAAGCTAACTTATATGATCAAACGATACAAGAAGATTCCTTACCTTTATGTTTTGAATCATTTTAGTTTTTGTGGGGTAAATTGCATAGTAAATCTGCAAATGAAAAGCTTGTAGGAAATCAACAATCTCTCAGTTTTAATGTTGAGGATGAGACAGATGGCGAAATTTTTGAGCAGGTCGTTAATAAGAAATATTCCCCTGAAATGATTGATGAAATCATTTTGGATACAGAAAGAGATTTGCAGCCAGCAAACACAATTCAAGTTCAGATTACAGATGAAGGTGAGGCAACCGAAATACATGATTTAATGATGCAAGAGGATTTTGTACCCTTGTGTTACGAAGCATTTCAGTTTATAAGGCAAAATCTTCTCAATATCTCTAAAGAAAAGGATGAACCACCAATAGGATGTCATACAGTTTCAATAGATACATCGCAGCAGTCTCCTCAAGTTTTTGACGATCCTTTTGCTCATGTGTTAGATTCTGTTTGCTGTAAAACTTATTGTCTATCAGCCAACCATGAGACAAAAGAGAATGTTGATAATCATCTGTTTCAAGGGTCACCTTCATTATCTTGTTTAACAGATTATTCATTTCATAGCCCATACCAAGATTTGCAGTCATATGAGGAGATTGGTAAAGGAGGCTTTGGTTCTATTTGGAATCAACAACAGAGTTTGGTTCTTTACGAAATTCAGGATCCTTTTGACCGCTTGCTGTAATCATCAGAGAAAGACAGTGCAAATGTGAGGAAATGTTTAATATCCAGCTATGAAGATTACCTGGACTAGAGCAGTGTTGTGTTAATGGAAATCAATGGTGATGCTTATGAAGATCCTTTTGTAGTATTCTTGAAGTCATCCAGCCAATTCATGCTTTGCAAGTTTGTCAGCAGTGAACTTGATTCCAAGTTTCCATGGGCATTGCCTTCCGATTCTTCCCTTTTCCAGCACATCAGAAAGCATTTGGGAAGAAATCAAATATCAGCCATAATGCTTACCTGGTTGCATTGGCTGTTCCATCTCACTTGATCGGGTGGTGCAAAGAGTAATTAGGGTAGGTTTGCTGAATAAGCTCAAATATGAGCATCTTTCCAGTTTGTTAGTTAGGACTTAGTCATGTCTGGCTTTATTATGGTTTTCAGTTTGAGTCTTCAGTTAGAGTCTGTCTGCATAATGTCAGTTTCCGTGTTTTGACTCCATAGCCTAATGGACGAAGGCACTGTCTGCTCACCCAAAGATCTGCAGTTCTTGGCACCTCCAAGGAGCTGGAGCTACCATCCCCCATTGGAGCCAATGTTAGTGTCAGTCTTTGCAACCTTCCTCCAATGATCAAACATGCTCTTACAAAGTGATTTTAAGGTGTCAAGGTCAAATTTTGTCATTTCAGTGAGTCTTCAAGCAAAATTTGGTCACTAGGCATTAGGTATACGGTTTGATTTTACTGTTGTCAAATTTGTCCAAATGACGTTCCATGTCACCATTCAACTGAGTGTACCATCATTCAAAGGGTTTTTATCATCATGTCAAGTTCCACTGGGTCATTTTACACCTTGTTCATGCTTCAATTGCACCTAGGCAAGGTTCATTTCCCTCTCCTAGGGTTTTGAAGCTAATTTCTCTTGGATGGTAAAATCATCGGAAAAACTTGTATCCTGATGTTCATACACCTTCCCCTATCCATAATGTACCTTATTAAACACTTCCCATCACTAAAATCCCCCAAATTCCTCATTTTCGCACAAACCCTAGTTTCTTGCTACAACTTGGCAATTTTCTAGGCTAGGCCTGTGTTTTCCCTTTCTGGACCCCTTCCCCTCAGTCAATTTTTGAGATTCCACTTTCCCCTACTTTCTAACATCCCTCCCCACTTCCCAAAATTTTCTCAATAATTTAGAAGCCCCCTATCCCCTTCATTTCACTTCATTTTGGCAAATACATTGTCCCACACATCGGGATAGGTTTCACTCAAATGATGTTTCTGAGCAATCAAAGATGAATTTAGGAAACCTGAGAGAATTTTTTGTCAACAACAGACGAAGGAAGAAAAACCTCCTTCACTTTTTACACAGGTGTCATGGTTTTAGAGAAATGTCAAAAATACAATCGCCTTGGGAGAATTGATACACCTCTGAAGTGACCTTCAGAAAATCAAGTTTGCTCCTAGCTTGGTTGGCCAAAGGACTTGATTGATGATTGAGATGATAACTAGACACAAATATCTTTCAAATGAGCTATCATGAGCTCAATCTGGAGTTGAGGAAGGCATTCAAAAGTTGACTGCAACAGCACTCTGCCTTGAGGCAGCCTCATTGGGCACATTTTGACCAGTCTTGGGAGATTTGATTTTTGATAGGGCAAATGAACTCCAAATTGAAACATTCAGGTTGGGTTTGAAAGTAGATTGAACGACCTTTTCAACGATCTATCCTGCACCCAATGTGGACACAGAGAAGGCCTCCAAAAGGCTCCTATACAAAGGCGCGGTGCACAGAGGGAGCGCGGCGCACTGCGAGAAATTTTCCAGTGTAAATTTACACTGGCGCGGTGCACATGGCAGGTACAACGCATAGGGCTAAAAGGCCTGAATTTTATTGAATTCTTCCTCCAAAATTGAAAATTTTTCATTCCACAAAGTTTCCACAAGCAAACAAGGTTATTGTGCAAATCAAGGTCATAGAGAAATAGTGCAAAGTCATTAGGAGAGAAAAGCACGTGTTTAAGAGTAAGTTGGAGGCAGTTTCCAGGGTGTGATGCACACACTGAGGGGCACGATGCACATAGAGGGTGTGGCGCACACAGAGCCACCCCACAGTGTAAAATTTCAACGGGCGCGGCGCACTAGGTTTGGTGCACGACGCACACCCACCAAGGCCCGAAACCGTGCCAAATCGCCTCAAATTGCTTGTGAAACCCCTCAAATTGATAGGTAGGCTCTATGTCATGACTTGTTCATCAAAGTTTATGGATGATATGGTGGTTTATGGCTATGTTTGAATGCAACAAAATGCATAAAATCAACCACAAGAAAACACCAAAGGCCATTGTTGCTAGGGTTGCATAATTGTGGTATTGAGGCCAAGGTTCCGTTTTCACCCACCATTTTTCCCTCACCTACCATTTTTCCCTATCCTCCCTTCCTCATTTTTCCTATTATCCCTACCCTAAAACACTACCAAACCCTATTCCATTTCCCGTCCTCTTATTTTTCAACATAACACCCCAAAACCCTACCCTATCAAATACCCAAACCCGCTACATATCCCTAAACAAACTTCTCCCCATAACCCCTATTCCCATCACATTACTCCCCTCCTAATACTCCCTTTTTCACGTTCCCCTTGGTGACAGATATCACAAGGGAAACCAACTTCACACCATCATCAAAGGGCAACCTAAGTACAGTACACACAGTAGTCATGGCATCAGAGCATTCATCAGAGCATGAGATAGGTGACATTCTCATCAGTATGAGTGCCATGAGACCACTACTATGCCAGTATTCGTTACATATCAGAGAGGCGGTATTCGTTACATATCAGAGAGGTAGTATGCACTTGTTTGCAGCAACAAAGCAAGTGTTATCTCCACCCAAGGTGGAAGGGGCTTCACTTTCAGCATCGACTACACAAGTATAGGACAAGGGCAGGAGGCCCATGCATGACAAGGGGCCATCAGGTCAACAGGAGGCCGACTTCATCCTCATTCAGGATGATGATGTAGATGTGGAGAGTGTCAGACTTAGGATGACCATCCAGGAGCAGAACATAGAGATCCAAGACTTGTCACTCAATTTGGAGACGACCAGATGGATCATCAGGTATTTGGAGCAGAGAAACAAGGAGCTTGAGGACCAGCATGAGATCATGGAGTTGTAAAACATCCGTGAGAAACGACAAGCTACCCAGCAAAGGAGGATCGAGCTCACTAACTTGCAGCAAGAGATCAACAATGAACGTGAGTCTTGGCTCAAGCGAATCAACATACACCTGGAGAGACTGCTGGAGAAGGCCGACAGAGAAAAACCATACTGCAGAGTATGGTTTATCATTACAGGGCATGGAACATGAGTGCAAAGGCCCGGATAAGGAGCTTGAAGGCAAAATTAAGCAAAGCAACAAAAGAGGCAAAAGAGCAAGATCAACTTTGAATCTTGGCTGAAGCTGCTGTGGCCCAACATAGTGCCTCTTAGAGAATCTCCAGCCCAAATTTCAATAAATTTGGGACAATTTTGGTCACATGGAAATTTTTTGGTCACAAACACAGGTTTTTTCTCCTTGTGCGCTGCACCACTGGCACGACGCATAGGATTGGGACCTCCAAATGAAAAATGGCTTGCCTTTTTGGATTTAGCATGCAAAATCACAACTACTGGTGCTTGGACAAGAAATTTGGGCATGATTTGAGTCTCCAGGAGGTCAAAAACACCCAAAAAATGGCCTCTCTGCCCCTATTTTGACACACAGGAAGCAGTGTTGGGAGAATGAAGATTTGGAGGGTAAAATGAGCACCCAATTCAAAAATTCCACTTGGGTTGGAAAGTAGATAGGATAGACTTTCCAACAAGCACACTTGGGCACATTTTGGACTCCTAGAAGTGCCTCAAAACAGCCTCCAAAGTGGCATGACACATATAGAAAATGGTGTGGCACATATAGGAAAAAAGGCCAATTTCACCTCCGTTTCACGAAATTTCGATTCGCGACTTTCCATAAGTGGGTCCGCTCATCTACACTTCACCTTTTTGGTACCTAAGGAAGAATTTAAAGTATTTTTGTTCCATATTGGCTTCTATCCAAGTGGCAAAGGAAGGCAAACAATCACCCAAGCCATTTTTCATGTTTGTAATGCTGCACCTGTAGCTAATGGTTGGCTTTCCACCTCCATTTTGTAATGATTCGAGTAACTACCCAACCCTTGGGCATTCTATATCCTCATGGCACATTCTATATATTGTATGCAAACTATTTGCAAAGGGTGGGTTGGCTTGTAACTTCTAGGAGACTGTGGGAAAGAAACTCTGTTTCTTCACTATATATTTTGACAGAGGATTAATGAAAGGCAGCAGCTCTGTTTCATGAGATTCATGTGGTTGTGAGTGTAGCAAATGTGTCTCTTATGTTTCATATGTATCTTGTTATGTTTCATAGTTCATTTCATATTCATTTCCAGTGAAATTTTCTAAGTTAGATAAGAAAGAATTCAATTTTATTGCTCTGCCTACGGGAAAATTTCATGTTCATTGTTCTTTCTTCTTGTTGAAAAGGATTCATGTACTAATGCCCTTTTCACTCTCCTAAGCAATCTCTCCATTCCGCATTGTTTCAAACTAAATTGTTGGACTCTCCGCCTATCTTGCCTCACGAAGTAATATGTGCCTTTGTATTAAATTCTCTGTTCATTGCGGTCCATTGGTCCCATACCATCCTAGAATCACAGTCATTCATAAAAATCGCTTCTTGCATCCATATTCACTAACTAGCCTAAGATTAATATGTCACTGTAAGTCATCTCAGACTGTTTCTTTTGTCTATTCACTAAGCGTGACTCGGAGAGAGCCCTCTCTTGTTCTGGTAGGGCTAGCTACCAGCCTGAGCGTGGTTTGTGGTTACCCTGAATTTTGCCTTCCTTCAGCCTAAGGCAGATTTAGGTGCTAACAGTGTATATCCATTTCTTTTGACGTTTCTTGTTCTTTTTCTTTCTCCTCGTCAAAATCTATATAAAATAATTTCTTCTCAGCACACTTATGACCTTTACTATATTTGTTATCACAACTGTAGAAAAACCCTTTTTCTATTTTTATTCCAATTATTGTGGTGTCAACATTGTAGTTTTTGGAAGGCTAGGGGAAACAAGACTTCCATCTGTATAGTTGTGAGTGGTAGGCTTCCTTGTTGCCATAAGTTTTCTTTCCATTTTTCTTGCCAACCTGAATGCCTTCTCCAATGTGTCAGGTTCCCAAAGACAAATCTCATGTTGGATGTTATCCTTTAAAGTCCCTATGAACACATCAATACTATGCTCCTATGGAATACCTTTTACCCTTATATCTTCAATTTCTGGAAGTCCTCAATGTGCTCCATCATTGAACCCTTTTGTTTGAGTTTTATCAATTGGCTAAAAAAGATGTTTCTTTTTGTATCGTCTTAATGTGCTGTCATTTATTCCGTAAAAATTTCCCAAGTGACAATTTTTTTACTAGAGAAAAGACATTAATACCATACAAACTAATTTGGTTATAAATAAAAAGTTCCAATGTGCACCTTTCTTGTGTTTTGCACATATGGAGATCGAAATATTGCTTCATCTGTAGTATCCATGTTACAGGATCCTTGCCATCAAACTTCCTCATATCGATCTTTGGAACATGGTGGGTCTTCAATCCAATGTTAGAGTCTATGAAATCATGATTAACATTTCTTTTGTTCTCATCATGAGTTTCCTTTACTACCCTTTTGCCATTAGTAAACATTTCTTGTAGCAATTGTGTCAAATCTGTCTTCAAATCTTCCATATTGCATTTAAGTTTGTCTTCTATCCCATCCATCTTAGCTTCCACGTCACTCATCTTAGAATCCACACCTTTCTTTAAACCATCCATATTAGCTTTCACACCATCCATCTTAGCTCCTCTTACTTTTTCTAAGAGTGAATTTTGTTGCACTTGGTCTCGTAATTTTGATATATCATGTTGCATTTCTTCCTCTTCTTCATGAGTCATGTTAGATCTTTTAGGTTGCTTACTAGGTGTTTCCATATTCTTTATTTGGGGCATCAATGAATGATAATAATTCTTCGCTATGCCCTCTGAAATCCTTCAAACTAATTTTTCAACCAAACTTATGCAAAACTTTTAAAAAACTACACACCTTTTTTCACTTTCTAGGAGCTCGATATTGAATCTGTTGTAGCTCTGTAATTTCACTGCTCTAAGGTCTGATATTGTTTCTTCAGTAACCCCTTAAGTTCTCTTTCCAACCATGCAAGTCTGATCAATATTGGATTCTCCAAGGAAGAGTTATGTCAAATTGCCCACGATGACATAATTATAGACTGGTTCAGTAGAGCGAACTCGTACGAAGTGCCACATTTCATTGTTTTGACCATAGGACCTAAAATTGATATACTAAAAGAAACAAGCCATCCTTCTTCTGTAAATGTTTACGAAATTTCAATGTGATGCTCAGAGAGAAATTTGTGATGATTTTCCCCAGGTCACCTATTTGAGATATAATTTGGGAGCCTACAAAAAACCTAATTTCCTTGGATCCTATCTCCAAAACTATAGCAAGAAAAGATGTGAAATTAGGACCCAACGTTCATCGTGATTTTTAATCAAATGGGTTTTAATTTCAGCTTCTTAAATGTCATAAAAAAAAAATTGCAGAAAAAATTCCACGACGACCTGTTTGGAGTAGTGAAACCATAGAATCCAAAGGCTCTGATACCAAATGTTATGTAACCAACTCACAAAATACAAGAAAAGATAGATCAATGACTTCAAAATCAACCTCTTCGAGGGGGAAACCTCCTTTACATTACACAAATGATAAATTCTTGGATGATACAAATGACAAAACCTCCTTTCTATATATAGGAGTCTAAGGGGTCACAATATAATCAAAGTGGACATAAAAATAATAATATAAGGGCACAACAATAAAAATAGTGGGTTTCTATGGGGCACAATAATAACAATATGGGGACATTATGCGCACAACAATAACAATAAGGGCTACAATGACAATAGTAATTGCCAATAGTATTATAGGGACTTAGGATGCCCTTCTCCTTCAAAAAAATGTTGTCCTCAATGCTTGAGTATTTCTAGATGCTTATGTATAAAATTATCATCCTCCCATGTGGAATATTCAGTGGGTAAGTTCTTGCACTTGATGAGATACTATGAAATTTTGATTTCATAGCTGTCGGGTCCAATATGATTTTTCCTTCCTCATCAAGTTATGGAAATGTTGTTTAAACTGGGAGTTTTTCACCTATCACCTTCTTTAAAAATGAAGCATGGAAAAATGGGTGCACTTGGGAAGATGCAGGAAGCTTCAATTTCTATGCCATAGTACCGATATTTCGAAACACCTTTTAAGGACCACAGTACTTTAGTGATAATTTATTATTCTTCTTATCTTGCTCGAGGGATATTTCTTTGTATTGTTCTAGCCGTAAAAATACGAAGTTTCCTACATCAAAACTTGTTTTAGGGCGATATTGATATCCCTGTTGTTTCATTTGATTCTGCACCAAAGTGAGGTTATCCTTTAAGAGTTGGAGAAATTATTTTTGATGCTAGATGTTATCTTCCACTTCTTGAACCTTAGAATTTTCTCTTAAAGATGATGCAATATAGGGTGGATGATATCCATAAAGTGCCATAAACGGGGTCAATTTTGCTACAGTATGGAAGGATGTGTTATACCACCATTTAGCTAGATGTAACCAATTGACCCATTGTATTTTTTTTATAAGATATAAAGAAACCAAGATATCCTTCCAAATATTTGTTCACTATCTTAGTTTTCCCATTGGATTGAGGATGATCAGATGATCTTTGAGCTAATTTAGTATCTAGACAAGAAAATAATTTTGTCCAAAAAATTATAGTGAAAATGGGATCTTTGTCACCTACAATAATCTTTTGGTTTCCATGTAGCTTTCAAATTGTTTCCATAAATGAAATAGAAACTGTACTAGATTTAAATGGATGAGATAATGCACAAAAGTGTGCATACTTGGTAAGTATATCAACAACCACCATGATGATTCTCTCTCCTTCGGACTTGGGCGAACCTATGATAAAATCCATTGAGACCTCCTCCCAATGTTGACCTAGAATGACTAAATTTTGTAACAAACCCGAGGCCTTAATTGTCTCAACTTTATTTTGTTCTAAAACCAAACATTCTACCACAAAATTTTGAATATCATATTTAATTCGATCTCAAAAAAATTCCTTCTTGAACCTGTGTTAAGTGTTTAAAAATCTTGAGTTCCCTCCTAAGGGAGAGGTGTGCAATTCCAAAATAATATTTTGTTTGCCTTGGGAATTCTTACAAAGATATAAGTGATATTTGTACCATAATGAGTCATTTTTCTAGCTAATTGTGTCATATGTACTCGAAACTTGCTGCAACTTTTGAATGAGTGTCCATAATTCTTCATCATTTTTCTGGCTGTTCATCCCTTTCTTTAGTTATCAAATTTGGTTGGATAATATAAATAGCACAAAGAAATGATTATGCATCCTTATCCTTTCTGAAGAGTGCATCTACTACAACATTTTTCTTCCATTTTTTGTAGATGATTTCAAATTCATACCCAACATCTTTGTGACCCATTTTTTTTCTCTTCTAAAGATACCCTTTGTTCCAAAAATTATTTAAGACTATCATGATTTCTCTTTACCTTAAAGTGTCTTCACATTAGGTAAGGTTTCCATTTCTTTAGTCCATGTAGTATTTCCAATATTTCCTTCTCATAAATAGGTTTGTGTAAATACTTTCATTTGATTAAACGAATTTCAGAAGAAATGGGTCTTCCTTCTCACATTAAAACAACACCAATTCCATTTATTGAGGGATCTTATTCCAAAATAGAAGTTTATGTGAAGTCTGGCATAACTCAAACTGTTGTTTCACACATTGCGTCTTTAAGATGTTCAAAGACCTTAGTTTCTTCTAGAGTCTAAGAAAATGCATCTTTATTTAATAATGTAGTTAGTGGTGTTGCTATTCTTCCATAATTCTTAAAAAAATTGTGATAATACGCTGTCAACTTGAGAAATTGTCGAACATGCTTTATGGTTGTTGGGATTTTCCATTAATTAATGTGTTTAATTTTGTTAGGGTCTACCTGAACACCTTCATGAGATAAAATATGGCCTATATATTCCACCTCCTATACTCCAAAGAAACATTTCGAGGTTCTTGCATATAATTGTTTCTCCTCCAATAGTTTGAGTACCATGTCAACATGTTGAACATGATCCCTCCAAGACTTGGTGTAGATTAGTATATCATAAAAAAATTCAAACAAAAATTTTCTAAGGAAGGGTTTGAAAATGGAATTCATCAAACCTTGAAAATGTGGAAGCTGCATTATTAAGGCCAAAACAAAGGTGTTTTTAGAATGCCTTCAATATTCATTCTAATTTGATGATATCCAGATTGAAGATCGAACTTGGTGAAGTAAATTTCTCCACGTAATTCATCCAACAATTCATCAATGATAGGAATGGGAAAATTACCTTTAATAGTGATATTGTTGAGCTCCCTATAATATAGACACATGCATCATAATTCATCCTTCTTGTACACCAATACTATTGGAGCAAAGAAATAACTTTGACTAGGTTGAATTATACTAGCCTCTAGCCTTTCTGTAACTATACATTCAACTTCACTCTTTTGGGCATAGGGATATCTGTATGGCCTGATTTTTGGAGAAGCACTTCCTAGAATCAAACTAATATCATGATCAAGATCATGAATAGATAGGAGGCCTTTGGGAGTCTCAAATCCCTTTGAATGATTGTCGAAGACTTTTTGGAGATCGAAACAAATAAATGATTTTGATGTTAGAACCTCTTGTGAGCATAATTGTGCAATCACACCCTCTTGTTATTTATTTAGGAGATTTTTGATGTCATTAGAGCTAATTACTAGTTTCCTTGTGATACCCCTTAATTGAACTTCATTTTTTTCCCAAAAAAAAAATGAAGAAAAGTTCCTGAAAATTAAAAGTTATTGTATCCAAATATTGTAACCATTGGACTCCTAGTACAACATCAGCACAACCCATTGGAATGGAAATAATTGGTCTATTCAATACATATTCCCCCATGGTTAGCTTGATATTATTGCACTTTGTAGGGAAATTTATAGTTCCTCCATTTGCAACCATCAATTGACACTATGGTGCTGGATATAGGAAGAAATTCAATTCCTTAGTGATCTTACAATGAATAAAATTATGGGTACTACCTGAATCAATCTGCACTATTACATTTTTCTTCTTAATATGCCTTTCAATCTTGAGAGTTTTAAAAGTGGTAATTCCTACCAATGCATTACAAGATATGGTCAAATTCATTTATTCATTCTCTGGGGTTGGTTCCTAGTGTATATCTTCTTCTTTCGATATTTCCTATTCTTTTTCTTCCTCCTCTTCACAATCTATGTAAAATAATTTATTCTCAACACACCTATAACCTGTAGTGTTCTTCCTATCAAAACTGTAAAAAATCCCTTTTTCTCTTTTTTCTTCCAATTTTTTTGGTGTCAACATTGTAAGTTGTGGAAGGCGAGGAGAAACAACACTTATTTCTGAGTGGTAAACTTCCTTGTTACCATAATTTTTCTTTCAAATTTTATTTCCACCGTGAATGCCTTCTCCAATGAATCAGGTTCCCAAAGGTGAACCTCATGTTGAATTTTATCCTTTAAAGTCCGTATGAAGACGTCCACCCTATGGTCCTTTAGAATATATTTTACCCTTATATTCAATTTTTGGAAGTCCTCAATGTGCTCTCTCATTGAATCATTCTGTTTGAAATTTATCAATCGACTAAAGAAGGTGTTGCTCTTTCGATGTAGCAAAGCTGCACTCTGAAGTCAATACACACGGACTTGTGGGTTATGGGCCCACAAAACTTGTCAGAAGCATTCTTCTACTGTTTAAGCCTTAAACACCCAGGAAACACATAAAATTGGAACCACACAGTTAACACATGAAAATGTGCTTCAACACATAATGCCGGATCTCAAAAATACTGAGCCAGCATTCATAAATCTCTCGGGTTCACTCTTTTCACCCCAACTCTATCAAATTAATCTCCATCGTCCCTTTCCATTCACCAATCCTACGGATGACGTTACTCATGATAAATGAAATTAATTGTTGATCCTCCACCATCAATTAATTCATGACAGATCCAATGGTGCACAACGATATCGGGGCCACAACATACATGAAGAGTACCTGCCCGAAAAGAATTTTTTCTCTCACCTCCTCCTGCTACGTGTCCTCCACTGAATGGAATCAGGAGTCTTCCTCAAAATACCGGTTACCACCTTTTCTTCGCCCGATATACCACTTACACTATTTCAAACCCACTCTTCTATTAAATAATCTTACGATGCAATATATGTAGATTCGACGGTTGGTGAAGGTTCGTTCCGTTAGTTCAAATTGGAATCAACAGTTGAGAACTTATTCAACTCACCACTGTTAAAAGTAAAAAAGTCGTGATTCTTATTTTAACTCTATGTCTGCTATTAAGAAGTGTGAAAATAGAGAAATCATCAACTCGATTCTGAATATAAAGAAACAAAAGCATAACGATATTTCCACCAATTTTATAATTAATCACACATAGAGTATCAATTATTCATAATAAGAGAGATTACATAGTCTCGGCCTTGTCCCGAATAGACAAATAAAATACCTCTGTTTCGAAAGGAAATCCACACACTACTCTTGATCGTCGCTCCACTCAATCCTCTCTCTTGATTACCTTTTTTTTTCCTTCTTTTATCAATCGAATATCATTCTATTCTGTGCCTAACAACTCAATGCCTATTTTTAATCAATCTAACATCAAATCTCTAATTCCTAGCTCTACGACACAACTATGCTAACAACTCATCTTTGAACCTAAAATAAGATAATTTCTAACTACTACCATAATGCAATATAACTCATTTCTTGAGAGATCCAACCCTCTCAATAAAACTGACTTTTGACCATTCAGGTCAATGAAATTCAACTTTTTTAGCCACAACATGTGAACAAACTTTCACATCGATGGCTATGTCCAGATGCTCTTGCATCAGACTCCCAGTGAAGAAAAAAAATCGTCCTTCAAACATTCAACACTTACTCCATACTTTTGCAACTCTGCTGTTGTCAACCAACTGGCATCTTCCATTGGTTGTCCTTTCCATTTGACTAGATATTGGAAATAACTTTGTCCTCTAGTCCTTTCAGATACTCTTTTCTCCAAAATAACTTCCATTTCTTTCCTAGTTGTCTTTGGCATTTTTTCTTCCCAGTTCACAGTTTGAACATCACCTTCTGTAGTCTCCTCCTATAGCTTTGTCTCTGTCTCCTTGTATGGATACAAATCTGCAACATTGAATATAGGTGATCTCCCAATCCCTTTTGGAAATTCAATTTCAAAAGCATTACTTGAAAACTTTCTTTTAATTCCGCATGGTCCTATCTTTTTCATTTCCAGTTTATTGTAAGTTTTAGCAGGAAATATTTCTTTTCTAAAATACACCATCACTAAATCTCCCACTTGGAATTCTTTCTCTCTTCTTTTCATATCTATTCTCTGTTTTTATTTTCCACTGTTTTCCTGCACTCTACCTTTGACATATTCTTGTAGTCTCTGCATCTTGATGAGCCCCATAAATGGGTAATTATATGGGCTCATTTTACCTCCTAACATTGTTTAATAAACCATTCTCTTAGCTTATTACATGTTTTTTTATTATATTTATGCTTATGGAGTGAGTTGGGTTGGTTATTATGCCATTGAGTCTAATTTGTGTTTAATGTGGATTTTTGTTGAATTTTGAAGACAAAGTCAAAGATTTAATGGACAATTGGCGCAATAATTCGAAGTAGACAAAGGAGAGGATTTATAGGAGGGTAACCCCCTCATTTATGACTCCCCACTTCGAATTCTCCTTCATGTAGCTCGGAGCACAAACAGCCAAATCAATGCATTAGGAGGCAGCCGAGAAAGTGGAGGACAACTTATGTTTATCTCGAGTTTTAGGAGCCAAGCCTCCTTGAGTTTAAGGAAGCTGTTGGGAGCTTCAGTTGTATAAGTAGAAAGGCCTCGGGCCTCATTAGGAAGCTAGTCAAATTTTCAAATTTTTGTTGCATCTTTGCTCTGCTCAACTTTGAGCTTACATTTGTTGACAGTTTCATGTAATACTATTATTATTTTGATAATAAAGATGAGATCCTTTTTGAGCTAGAACTGAGTTACCCTAGAGGGCTGAAGCTCTAGGGTTAGGGCCCAATCCAAGTAGCCAAGCTCCTCTTGTTGGTATTTATATGCTTTGTTTCAGTTTATGGATTAGTTGTTGTTAGATAAATTTCTTTCTTGGTTAAGAATAGGTTTCTTTTGGTAATTTATAAGGTTGTTTCCATTTGAGTTTTCTATAGTAGGTTGAACAATGATAGAAAGAAGATACAAAAATGCCATCAATAAAGCCTTGGCCTCCTTTCCTCCCTCTGTGACTATGAACTGAGGCCAAGACCCTCTTGCTGTCACAAAAAACACAAATTTGTCTTCTCCATAGTATTTCTAGTGTTGCAATTTGTTAGAAGGTTAATGCTTTGATTTAGATCTCTTTCACCATGCTCATTTTTCTCTTGCAATAACTTTCCTTCCATTCTTTCTCTCATTATAGAATTTTTCATCATTTCTTTCCATAGCTCATAATCTAGATTAGCTTGATGCAAAATTATGTTTTTTTGATGTACTTAGTTTCCTTGCTTGCTTGATCTCCTTGTTTGATTTTTAGGTCCTTTTGCAACAAATCTCTTCTGACAGCAAGTCAAACTACCAGCCATCACATTCTCTCCCTGATCTATGCCCTACAGGTCACCCAAAGTTCACCTCAAATCTGCCTTAGTTTTCTGTGTTTTTCCATAGGATTTCTTCCTCTCTCTCGACCATCTTTGCCTCTCCTAGCAGTCCTTGGTGACCGCTAGGTGCCTTAACACATCATCCCAGCCTTCAGGTACCCTTTCCACCCACTCTCACACCTTCAAAACCTTCAAAACTGCTCTCAGCATCCTCTTGTGGACCTATTGTAGACCTCTTGCAAATCTCCTACAGCCTCCTGTAGATTTTTCTTTAGGCTCCTTTTTGAAGTTTGATTGTGGGAAAAGCCTCCAAAAGGCCAACTGAGACCTCCTAGGACCCAATCACACCATCCTAAATCTTCTCAAGTCTGAAAACCGCCCTCCATCGCCACCTAATCACTGCCACATTCACAATCAAATAAATTACATGCATGACAATTTCACATAGAAATACATAAAAATCCAAAAAGTTGTTTTTTGTTGATTTACTTCTAGAAATGAATTTAGTAGATTTTTTTTACTTCCTAGGTAGTTAATGGCATTCATTTTCATGGTTTTTCATCTCTCTTTCTGCAAAAGTAGGATTAGTTGGTTAAGTAGGTTTGCTAGGTTTACCCTACATTTCAGTATTCTTTTCTTTTCTGCAAGTAGAGTAGCCTTTGTAGAGTAAGATTTCCTTTCATTCATCACATATAGAGCTTCTTTAGGAATCCATAGAAGTTGGCTTGAGCTCCTAGTAATCTTGAGCCAGCTGACCAAGTGACAACCTGTAGCAAGAACTAGTACTTGTGCATACAACACCACCGCTTCCAAGTTTGTTACAAAATATCGACTTGATAAGAGTAAAGTAGGCAGCCTAGGAGATGCAGCATTATTGTTGCAATATTGGTGCTCACCACATCTATTCTGCAAACGCTTCAGCTTTTTCACTTCTTGTCTCCTATTTACCCAAATATCTAATCTCATACACACCTCTTGGATTCATTCCAAAAACAATCTGAAATGGACTCATTCCATTACTTCGGTTTGGAGTATCATTATAAGAAAATTCATCTTGAGCTAGTGCTAAATCGCTCTGCTTAGGATTTTGATACACTAAACTTCTCAATATGTTTCCCAAGCTCCCATTTAATACTTCGGTTTTTCCATCTGTTTGAGGATGTTATGCTGAACTAAAACTAAGGTTAGCTCCCAGTTTCTTCCAAAAAGTTCTCCAAAAATTCCCTACAAATTTTTTATCTCTATCAGACACAATACTTACAATTAAAAAAAAAATAGATTAGAAATATGTGTTGCATCACTAGTCTTCTTACATTCAATGAAATGTGCCATCTTGGAAAATCTATCTACTACAACATAAATGGAATCATTCCCTCTGTCAGTTTTAGGTAAGCCCAAAATAAAATCCATGCTAACTGCATCCCATGGTTGGATTGGTATTGGTAATGGCTGGTACAATCCTGTATTCTAGCTTCTCCCTTTAGCATGCTGACATATCCTGCACTTTTCAGCAAATCTCTTAATATGAGCCTGCTTCTTTGGTCAATAATAAAAAGAATTTACCTATGGAAAGGTTTTGTCTTTTCCAAAGTGACTGGATAATCCTCCACTATGTTTCTCCTTTATTATGTTTTCCCTCATAGAACATTTGGGAATAAACAACTTGTTTCTTTTAAATAATAAGCCTCCTTGAATGAGATAATCTAACCACTAACTTCTATTATGAACTATTGAATTCTGAACTACTATATAGATATATTTGAAATCTGCATCATCTTTATACATTTCAACCATTTCTTCAAATCATACAACACCAACTTTGAATTCGTGCATAATAAAACTTGCCCTACTCAATGCATCAGTGACTTTATTTGACTTACCACTTGTGTTTTCTCACAAAAGTAAAGCTTTGCAAAAATTCTACCCACTTGGCATGTTTCTGGTTCAACTTCAGTTGGTTATTGATGAACTGTAAGGCATGATTATCTAAATACAAATATGAATTCCTTTGGCGGAAAATAATGTCTCCATTTCTTTAAGGCTTGTACAATAACATAAAATATTATCATAATAAAAATAATTCTTCTTAGCTTCATTTAGTTTCTCACTAAATTATGCTATTGGTCTTTGTTCTTGACTCAAAACTGCTCCAATTGCAACTCCACTAGCATCTGTTTCAACTTGAAATACCTTTTCAAAATTAGGTAAAGCCAAAATTGGTTTCTCTATGACTTTTTCCTCCTGTAACTTAAAATTCCTGTCTATTGCTTCTGTCCATTTGAATGGTTGATTAGTCTCCTTGATTGTTTCAAGAATTGGTGCACAAATCTGATTAAAACCTTTGATAAACTTTCTGTAAAAACTTGCAAGACCATGGAAGCTCCTTACCTCAAATATATTTATGGGAATAGGAAAGTTCCAAATTGCTTGGACTTTCTCTGGATCCATTTTCAATCCATCTTTAGAAACTACAAATCCAAAGTAAATTAACTCTTCCTTCATGAAACTACATTTCTTTATATTTATCAGTAGTTTCGCTTTCTGCAGAGTTCTTAAAACCAACTTAAGATCTTCTAGATGTTCTTGTTTACTTCTACTAAAGACTAGAATATCATCAAGATAAACAATAACAAACTTGCCTGCATATTCCTTCAAGACTTCATCCATAAATATCATGAATGTGCTAGGTGCATTAGTGAGTCCAAAAGGCATCACTAACCACTCATACAACCCACTGTTTTTTTTAAATGCAGTCTTCCATTCATTGCCTTCTAGAATTCTTATTTGATGATATCCACTCTTAAAATCTATTTTAGTAAAATATTTTGATCCACTCAAACAATCCATTAAATCATCCAGGCACGGTAAATGAAATCTATATCTGATAGTGATATTTTTTATAGCTCTGGAATCTGTACACATTCGCCATTCACCTCCTTTCTTTGGACTGAGTACTATTGGTACAACACATGGACTAAGACTCTCTTTGATTAGTCCCTTATCCATCAGCTCCTGCACCTGTCTTCCAACTTCTGCATTCTCTTAAGGAGTTAGTTTGTATACTTCTTTGTTTGGAAAACTTGCTCCTAGTATTAGATGAATATGATGACTAATACTCATGATCGGTGGCAATGCATTTGGCAACTCATCCACAACAATATCAGCAAAATCATTCAACAAAGTTCTGATTTCTTTAGGTAAATCATCTAAGTTTGTGGAAGTCAAAATTTCCTTAGGTCTCCCTACGATAGTGAAATGCATTTCTTCATCTTTTTCAACCTCTTATAACAACTCCTTTCCACTCATCAGCATAACAGTACTTCCAGGTGTTCCTTTGTTAGCGTCGTCCTTCAATGGCAACAATGTATGTTTAGTTCCATCCTTCTCCAGAGTATAAGTATTTCTCCTCTTATCATGAATAGCTTTTCGATCAAATTGCCACGATCTTCCCAGTAATACATGTGATACATCCATGGGCATTACATCACATAGTATCACATCTTTATATGTACCAATTTGTATCTCAACCTTGCATTGTTCTCTCACAATAATATGATGTTCCTTCTGTAACCAAGACACTCTATAAGGAGTAGGGTGTATTGTCTTTACCAATTCTAGCTTGTCCACCACCTCTATAGAAACAAGGTTGTTAGTGCGTCCACTGTCAATGATCATTTTACAACACTTACCTTTTGATTTATAGGTAGTTCTAAATAAATTCTTCCTCTACGTTGGTTCTTCAATCTCCTTCTCTGCCTTAAGCAAGGTCCTTCTCAATAACAAGGATTCTCCTACTTCAAGGGGTTCTTCCTTTCCCATAGGTTGAGGTGGATCTGGCTTTGTCTCAACCACATTCGCATTCCTCTGACTTGCTGGTTTATTATGAGGAAAGTCCCATGACACATGTCCCCATTCTCCACATGTGTAACATCAAACATCTCTTCCTCGCCCTCTTCCTCTAGGTGCAAATCTTCCTCTATTAAAATCTCCCCTCTATGGTTATCTGCTACTTGAGCTTCTTGCTTCATGCTAATGTTGTTGTCCCCTTGATATGGTAGTTCCTCTACCTCTTACTGAGCTTCTTCCACTATTCCTCTGATTCTATTTTCTCAACATCTTCTCTTCTGCCTTCAAACCTACTTGATAGGCATCTTCAATAGTCTTCAGACTCAACAAGCTGATCTCATTCTGGATTTCATACCTTAAGCCATTGATATATCTAGTTACCTTCTCCATGTCATCTTTTGCATGTCCTGCTCTAATACTCAATCTATAAAACGCTTTCGTGTATTCCCTAACAGACATTCCTTTTTGCCTTAAATTTTGCAATTGTTTGAAAACATTTAACTGATAATCCTTAAGCATAAATTTCACTTTCATTTTACTCGCCATTTTTTCCTAGTGCTTGATCTTGGACTTTCCTTTTCTCATTCTGGATGTTTGTAATTCCTCCCACCAAATCGCTGCATGACCCTTCAATCTGGTAATTGCAGATTTCACCTTCTTTTTTTCACCAGCTTCCTCTTCAGAGTCCAAATATTTGTCCAATGAATTGATCAAATCCATTAGCTCTTTAGCATTGGGACTTCCTTCGTACATAGGAGTTTCCATCTTTTGTTTTCCTCCTACTTTTGCCAACATCTTGATAACTCTGGTAGTTTCATTTTCCTCCTCTTCTTCTTCCTCAGAAGATTCTTCTTTAGCACTGTTTGCTCCTTCATCAGGTGTTCTTCTTTGAGAAGTCTCAATTTTTCCATTCTCATACGTAGAATCCAGATCTCTTCCAGTAGTACTGCATTTGCTTCAAGTATTCCGCGACCAATGCTAGCTCCTCTCCTCAGCGACATTTTTTCTGCAATCAAATTTAATCTCTATGCTCTGATACCACAAATGATGTAGCAAAGCTACACTCTAAAGTCAATACACACAGACCTATGGGTTATGGGCCCACAAAACCTATCGGAAGTGTTCTTTTAGCATTTAAGCCTTAAATACCCAAGCAACACATAAAATTGAAACCACATGGTTAACACATGAAAACGTGCTTCAACACATAATGTCGGATCTCAAAAAGATTGAGCCCGCGTACATAAATCTCTCGGGTCTGCTCTTTTCACCCAAACTCTATCAAATTAATCTCCACCATCCCTTTACATTCACTGATCCTATGACTGACATTACTCTCAATCAACGAAATTAATCATTGATCCTCCACTGTCAATTAATCTGCAACAGATCCAACAGTGCACAACAATATCGGGGCCACAACTTACACGGAGAGTACCCACCTGAAAAGCAATTTTTCTCTCACCTCCTCCTGCTACGTGTCCTCCACTGAATGAAATCGGAGGTTTTCCTCAAAATACTAGTTACTGCCTTTTCTCTACCTGATATAACACTTACGCTATTTCAAACCCGCTCTTCCATTATATAATCTTGCGATGCAATATATGTTGATCCAATGGTTGGGGAAGGTTCGTTTTGTTAGTTCAAACTAGAATCAATGGTTGAGAACTTATCCAACTCACCACTGTTAAAAGTACAAAAGCCGTGATTCTTCATTTAACTCTATGTTTGCTATTAAGCATGAAAACAGAGAAATCATCAACCTGATTATGAATACAAAGAAACAAAAGCACGACAAGATTTCCATAGGTTTGATAAATAATCACACACACAGTATCAATTATTCATAATTAAAAATATTATAGAGTCTCAGCCTTGGCCCGATTACACAAATAAAAGACTTCTGTTTTGAAAGGAAATCCACACACAACTCTTGATTGTCACTCCACTCAATCCTCTCTCTTGATTACCTTTTTTTTCCTTCTTCTATCAATTGAATATAATTCTATTCTATGTGTAACAACTCAATCCCTATTTTTAATCAATCTAACAGCAAACCTCTAATTCCTCTCTACCACACACCTATCCGAACAACTCATCTTTGAACCTGAAATAAGACAATTTCTAACTATTACAATAATGAAATACAACTCATTTCTTGAGAGATCCAACCCTCTCAGTAAAACTGACTTTTGACCAATCAAGTTAATGAAATTCAACTTGTTTAGCCACAATATGTGAACAAACTTTCACATTGATAGGTAAGTCTAGATGCTCGTACATCATATTTATATCCTCATAATGTGGTATCATTTCCTCCATAAAAATTGACCAAGTGACAAGTGGTTTATGGGAAATAAGACATCGGTACCATACAAACTAAATGGGTTCTAAATATAAAGATGCAATGTGTACGTTTTGCATGTGATGAACATTATGGAGATCTAAATATTTCTCCCTTTGCAGTATCCATGTTACTAGATCCTTGCTATCAAAATTCCTCATATCTATATTTGAAATATGATGGGTATTCAATCCAAATTTATATTTTTTGAAATCATGATTAACATTTATTTTGTTCTCACCATGAGTTTCATCAAATACCTTTTCGCCATTTGGAAGCATTTATTGTAGAAACTTTGTCAAACCTTCCTTCAAATCTTCCATGTGTACTTTTAATCCATCCTTAAAACATTCCATGCGTGATTTTAAACCCTCCATGTCCCCTTTCAATCTGTCCATGTCCCCTTTTAGTTCATCTTTGGTTGCTCTTTATGAGAGTGAAATTTGTTGCAATTCTTACTCTTCATGAGTCATAGTAGAGATTTGATAGGTATTAATGGGTGTATATTTTTCTTTTTGGGAGGAATTTGAGAACCAAATACTAATATCTATGCTTCAATATGCCCTTGAAATCACTTCAAACTTATTTCTCAAACAAGCGTTAAGTAAAATTTAAAAAAATACAAACCATTTTTTTGCTTTTTAGTAGCTCAATATTGAAGTTGTTGTATCTCTATAATTTCAGATTTCCAAGGTCTAAAATTTACTCTTGTGGTATCCCTATGAGTATTATTTCCAACCGCACAATTTATACCAAGATTCAATTCTTCAAGAAAGAGTTATTCCTGATCTCCCATGATGACTTGATTATAAACTAGTTCAGTAGAGTGAACTTGTAGAAAGTGCCATGTATCACCTTTTTGACCTTTAGCCCTGAACATGATACAAGATAAGAAATATTTTTTGCATGTTCTAATACTTTTTACGAAATTAAAATCTCATTCCCAAATAGAAAGTTATGACTATTTTTCCTAGGTCATCTGTTTGATATTGAATTTGGGAGCTTGCAATAACCCTAACTTCCTCAAATCATATCTCTTAAAATATAGCAAACCAAGATACAAAATTTTTACAAAAAGTTAACCAAGATTTTGGCTCAACATGTTCAAAATTTAAGCTTTTTAAGTTTCGTATAAAAAAATGATAGAGAAGATACCATGATGATTGGTTTTAAGGAGTGAAACCTTAAAATCAAAAGCCTTGGTACCAAATGTTATGCAACCAACTCATAAAATAGAAGAAAAGACAGATCAATGACTTGAAAATTAGCCTTTTTGAGGGGGAAACCTCCTTTACATAACATAAATGAATAATTCCTGGATGAAACAAATCGCAATACCTCCTTTCTATATACAGGAGTATAAGAGGTCACAAAATAATCAGGGCATACATAACAATAATAATGTAAGGGAACAATAATAACAATAGTGGGCATCTATAGGACACAATAATAACAATAATGGGTTGCGCTAAAAATAACAATAAGGGTCTACACTAGTATTATAGTGACTTAACATGGGTGGTAGCACAATTGGAAGAAAGCATGTCTACAAGCCCTTGTGTATCAAAGTGACCAGAAGTTCAATCCCCCTAGACATGTTTCACCAGCACTATATTATCTATATATCTATATATATTAATTATATATATATATATATATATATATATATTTAAATTATATTATATAGATATGTTATATATATATATAGATATGATATGATTAATTTTCTTCTTTGCATGAATTTTATTGAAATGTTGTTGGCTCAAATAAAATCTAAATAAAACAAATTTTGCATTAATCACATCATAGTAAGTGAAAATTTATTTTATAAAATCTAGTTAAAATAGTAAGATATCATTTCGATGATTTGTTTCAAAGCATGGTTATTAAATGTTCATTGCTGGGTGGTGAAGTAGGAAGTGGAATTAAAAGAAATGTAAAATTGTTAAAGAAGAAGGGTGTGGGGATTATCATAAGTTTAGATTTTAGTTTTTAAATCTTCAACTTTATTAGACCACATTTTCAAAAATGATATTTAACTAGTTTATCTAGTTTCTCTTATTTCAAATTTTTAGACCCATCATCAAGCTGAAGAAGGTACGGATTTTGGTATAGTGAATGAAAAAATATATACAAACACATCACAGATGAACATGACATAGTTCACGATGTCAACATTTCAATAATTAAACAAAATCAACCTGGTGGCAAAGCCACTGGTTTTGCTTTTTATTATGTAGGGTACATGCAAAGAATACATCTATACAAAAAAGAAAAAAGTATTGACATTGTCACCACCATTTAGCTCTATTTGTCACGACCACTATACCTTGGGTTGTAGAAAATGTTGAACATAATTTTTGTGGCAACTGTATGAGCTACAACAACTAGACCACTTGAATGTATGCAATGGCTAGAGAGCACTAAATAAGATACATTGCTTTGTTGTTGGGAAGCTCTTCAAATTCCTAACCTCAATTATCCATTTTCATCCTTGTTCATGACAAAAAGGTACAATGTTAGAATACAAAAGCATGTTATGTGAGGTAGCCCCAGTTAAAAGTAACAACAGGTATTTCAACATGAATAGTGAATTCTCGGAATATTGGGATGTACCGTAGAAAGAGTATAATATCTCTAGCAACAAGCCTTTTTTAACTAATAATGATGACCCATCCTATGGTAAGAAAATGTTGGGAAAAATACTGAGAGGGGAGTAGGGGAGTGAATCAATATTTTATTTCACTTTAAATGATTCATTGTATATTCTAATTTTTATAGGCTACTATCATTCATGCAACCAAGGTATATACACGACATTAGTGAAATAAAGAAATGTATATCCACTCAACTAACTTTTCATATATTTCATCAACTATTCATCCTTAACCAGTGCATCATTACTTAATTATTCATTTAGTAAGAAGAAACCATGAGTAGTAAAGAGTAGATAGATCATCAACACAGAAGAAACATATCAACACACAAGAAACATACCAACACACATGAACACTGGGATTTTAGGTGGAAACCTAATGTGGGAGAAAACTATCGTTGTTGTATCTATCTTCTTTATTATTGTAAAAGAAAATATTCTTAAAATATTGTACTACCGCAGACTCTTACCAGCACATAGGAACCAAATTGCAGAAGGCTACAACCTTCTCTCATTCTCCAGCACCCACTGAAAGGGAACTGCAACCCTTGATCTTATTTACCGACTCCTACCAGAAGAGAGCACCTACCCCCTAAACAAGTTTACCAGCTACTAGTAGAAGGAAGCTTTGGTTCCCTTATTGAAGGCTCCAACCTATAGCACTTATATGGACCATGTTCCATAATATCTCATAGTAGATCCACCTGACTCAAAACATTAAACTTGTATGACACTTTTCATCATATTTCCAAACTAGACTGACACCCTTCATTAAGCTCAATACTAGACTGAATATTGAATATGAAATTCAATCAATAAATATCAATCAAGCATTACAACCAATAGATATAAAATATCGTATTATACCAATGCACCACCATTCATCATTATACCAAACCATACATTGTTCATCGTCACAAAAACACAATGTTCTTCTCGCAAACCCTGATCAAACATATCTCATTAGAATATATACTCTACTATTTTGAAACAAACTTGCATACATATGCATTTCCTCTATATAATGCCTACGTATAGATCTCAAATCACTAACTATTGCATCATGAATCACTGCAAAACTAAAATAACCACTAAAGCATAAATATACCACTAAAGTGATAACGTGTAACCATACTATATTATCATTACCAATCAATATTCCATTTCACATTAAAACTCCTAGTACAAAATGGATAATTAGTTACTAAAAAAGGACTAAAATTTGCATATAAATGACCATTTCTCAGTTGATGATCAATAGTGGCTAATTTACAGTATCTTTTAACGTGACCAACTTTCAGTCACTTTTAGCTTAGTCATTAATTGGTTGTCTCAATTTTATCATCTAGTATTATATTTAGTCATACATTTTGTAATTAATTGATTCATTGATCTAGTCATTAATTGGCACAATTAATTACCAAATACACAACAAAATATACTAGTATATGATCACCCAAGAAAACCAATTAATGACCAAAAAAACATGATCAAAATGATGGTCGCATTATAAGATACTGTAAATTAGCTACTAATGGTCATATACATGAAAATTTTAGTCATCTTTTGAAACCAATTAATGACCAAAGAAATATGACTAAATTTTGGTCGTGTTATAAGATACTGTAAATTAGATACTAATAGTCATATATATGCAAAATTTAGTCATCATTTATAATCACAAATTTATCATTTACAGTGGTCATTTATCTTTTTTTGTATTTTCATATTCATTATATAAATGTCTAATTTAGTAGTTTATATTCATTTCATTTACTTTCATAAATAATCATTATAAATGAATAATTTATTCGTATATTCATTTTATCTGTGTTAATTTTTAATCAATATAAACTACTATTTTAGTAGTTTTAGATCGAGTTTATGAATTCCTTATTAATCAACATAATTAATTAGTATGATTTTGCGATTAAATTATAAAAAAAAATCATACAATGTGCATTTTTATCTAATATGAAAATGAAAAGTTATAGATGGTAACTACAATACTAAATAATATAAAGTACAACTATAAATAATTTTGTCCACATAAATTATATTATATGAAATGTCAAATATTACAACATGAGTTTCCAACTTAATATTTGTTGAACTACAATTTATACATAAAATATTGTTTCATCACTTGAAAAAAATATCATTTTGTTCCCAAGTCATTGTAGGTGAATTCACCAACTCTAAGGACTTGGCCATGAATCTCTATGTGTGTGCCACCTACGAGATATTGACTTTAAGAGTATCACTAGACAAATTCTCTTCTCTCTCTTTTTTCATTTGTCGCTCAATTGTTATCGTTCTCCTCTCTCTTCAGTTCCTTCTTCTTACCTTCAATACTGAGTTCATCTTTTGAAAACGAAAGAATATACAATGCAGAGTATAATACATGAAAGACAATGAGCATTTGGAATATAAACTAAAGTAGACTATACAGGATTTATATGACATATACCTTAACATCAGCAATGTCAATGTCATTTCCCCCCCAAAAAAAAGAAACTCAAACAAGTTTTCTTTAGTTGGGTGATAGTAGTCACTATGTGGCCAAATAACCTGTATAAACAAAGAAAATAAAATTTCATCATAGAAAAAAACTTTGTATGATTTAGTATTCAACCTTCAAGGAAAGCTATGAACAATAATGCCAAGTAAGTTCCTTGCTAGAATTCAAGTTATAGATAACTTGTGAAAACAAATACTCTGAAGTGTCATGTCTAATCCTTGTCACTTTATTTTCAACAATATTCATTCTCTAACGCATGAACTTGATCAAGTATATAAACAACCTTTTCTCAAATAACAACATGAAACTAAACTCTTCTAATAGTCATGAAAATCCTTGAACAAAACAACTAGAAGGATTTCGATCAATATCATGTAATACTATTCTCATCTTCAAGATTTGGGTGTTTTTTAAATGGACATGATACCAAGTATTTTTGATTTCATAGTTAAAATACAAAACAAAATCAAAGGAAACATTCAAAATATAACCAAACAATAAAGAGACAATATCATGGAACAATGGAATTATAAAAAATCGATTTACCTGTCCAGTGGTGTCTAGCATTCCTAAAACATTTTCTTGCCCAAAATAGCCATGAGGTGAAAGAAACAAAATATTAAAAACCATAGGAATCCCTACTATAAACATTTCCAAATTTGATGGACTAGGTATGTGAAGGATCTCCAACAACAAATGAATCATATCCAAGACATGTTCTGCATTGTCTCCCATCCTTTTTCCAATCCCATTTCCTGTAACCTGGCCACACTAAAGTCAACTAATAATCAAACAAAGGAATTAACATTTATTTTATCTTTTATATCTATAAAATTTGAATTTGAATTGTTTCAACAACATATTAATTCATAGTTAAATCCTTCCTATCATGAGAAGGTATCAATCAAGTAAGACATCAAAAAAATCGACCTCAATGAGGTGCTCAAACAATTCCTACAATAACAATATTTTTCTTGTTGTGATATCTCAAGTAGAAAAAAGAACATATCTACAAGAGAAAAAGTTATATGTTACTTGGGTTCAAACTCTGTATATGGCATATTCTTAGGCATATTTTTAAGATTTTCCTCTGTGTTTACCAAAGAAAATTGTAGCTTCGTTAAACTCTATATTTTCATTCAACATCAATTTTTGCAAAATAAATGTCATACATTGTTCTTTCCCATTTCTAAACATGCTACAAATGATAAATTGAAGGTCACATAAAACCACGATCAAACCCTTTTCTAACAAAAACAAACAAACAAATAGTGCCTCTAATAAAACTTCACACCTCTGAAATTACTATGTCACATGCTTAGGCTAAAGGTGATATTATTTGAATCAAGTTTAGGCCATAGTTAATGGGATATTTGTATGTTTATTGTGATGTCAATTTAGTGCTAGAAGAAATATATAAATCCAATTTATTATCAATGAAATTCAAGTATAATTCAAAAAATAACATTGCAAGGTAGTGGTGAGAGATGCAACTTCATAATTATGCTTCTCTACTTTAGTTTGATTTGAGTTGAGTTTGTATTTAACTATATAGTTTTCTCTAAAGAAGTGAAATTGAGAGATGAGAATCGAAATAGCACTGTGAATTTTTAGTAAATTCATATTATATATCTCTAAAATAGTCAAACCATCCTTCTCTGCTATTTGAAAGAGATTTATTGTGTGCAAAGGAATAATGAATGAAATATCAAACACAATGATGCAATATATCAACCATGGAAAAAAAATGATCTGGTTGTGTTATTTGTGTGATCGAAGGAAATCTACCAATGGAAACATGTTTTCTTTATCATGGAATAGTCTTGAAGACAAATGTCAGTTCAAAAATTGAACTGCATTACCAATGGAAGATGGTCATGTTGGGTGATGAAACGATGCATTGAAGGGTTCAAGGTCTAGCTCCAATACATATTTATCATTTCCACTTCAAAGTACAAATTTTTCATCATTTTCTTATCAAGGTAAAAAGAAGAGTGAGTTTGTATTTGTGCACTTGTGAGAGTATATGGAAAACAGAGCACTAGTGTACCCTAGAGCACCATATCTCTCTCCTCCATAAATAATAGTTCACCTTGAACATTATTCTATAGACCCTTGAAGGATGGCATTGATTACTATACTTAACACTATTGTACATTGTTCTAACTACAAAACTCCTGAAGGAAGAGCAATGTGGTTGGAACACTATCCAAACTAGAGGGATAAACTAACACTAAAGACATGAAAAAACAACACTTTGAAAGGTCATACAAAACTTTCTAAGGCAGTTGACAAATTGCATCATAGAATAAAAAAAATATCCTATGGTTACCCACACATATGGGTGGGTAACATGCCCCAATAGCCATGATCCTTAGGATGCAAAGGAGATAAAGCTCCTACTAACATAATTATTTATTGGTTGCATCTTGGCCTTACCTCTCCTATGTGAGTCCAAAAAATAAAAAAAATACATCCTTAACTAGTTGTGCTCTATAGTATCTTTTTTGTATGTTATCTCCACATACCCACCAAAAATGCCAAATATGCCAAATAAATTTCATTTTGGAATTTTTTCTAAAACTATGTCATTTACACCCCTTTTCAATGTATCTAACCAAATGTACCCACTTAATTTTCTTCTTTCATATTCATTTATCATATGTGGCCTATTTTCACTATACTAGGGTGAATCATCATTCATGCTAATCAAAGTATCATAAAGAACTTTAGAATATTGATATAATAAACAAAACTACTAGAACAACATTGATGTAATTTATAGGATGTTTTAGAGAAGTATTTAATGCTAAATTGTTTTTGGAACTTTAAAGAAGCCTTAGAAAACATGTTGTGTGTGGAGCATGATTGTTGAGAGGTCATTGTTTCAGCCGGATGTATACCCCAGGAAGTTTGTACGCCCCTCCATGCGGGGGGGTGAGGGGGTGATTTGTCCCCCCCGCGGGGGTTCGGGGGGGCCAATCCCCCCGGCTGGGGAGTTCGGGGGCCAGTGGTCCCCCAATGGGGGTTTCGAGGGAAACGCCTCCGAAGATAAAAAAAAATTATAAAATTGCCTTGTAAAAGTATAGTAATTTCTAGTCAATCTGGGCCATTCATGAGGCGGATGATCTGACGGTAGAACTTATGTTTAGTTTAGGGTTTTTTGCCCTAGAAGGAAACCGCTCTCTTTGTATGAGGGCATTGTATTTGAGGTTGTGTAATAGATGTGTATTCTCTGAGCAAGAAGCAGAGAGGTGA
>APFE030120281.1:65271-128271 GCA_000404065.3 Pinus taeda | reverse complement strand
GCATCATAGGCTCGAACACATGAGTGAAAAGGGGATGAAGATTCTTCACTCAAGGAATTTGTTGTCGGGTTTGAAGAATGTTGATTTGGACTTCTGTGAGAACTGCATTTATGGAAAACAGAAGATAGTCAAATTTCTTAGAGTTGGGAAAGAAAAGAAGAGTGAAAAATTAGAGCTTGTGCCTACAGATGTATGGGGACCTGCTCAGGTATCATCTCTTGGTGGCTCTCATTATTATGTTACTTTTCTTGATGACACAACTAGGAAAATTTGGATTTATTGTATTAAGAATAAATCTGATGTATTTGATACTTTCAAGAAATGGAAAGCTTTGGTTGAGATTGAGACAGGAAAGAAATTGAAGTGTCTCAGATCAGACAATGGAGGTGAATATTGCAGCAAAGAGTTCGATAGGTATTGTTCAGAACATGGAATTCGTAGAGAGAAGACAGTTCCATGAACACCACAAGAAAATGGTGTGTCAAAAAGGATGAACAGAACAATCATGGACCATACAAGGTGCATGAGATTGCATGCAGGACTGCCTTTACAGTTTTGGGCAGATGCTGTAGATATTGTTGTTTATCTAATAAACAGAGGGCCTTCAAGTTCCTTGGATGGTGCTGTTCCAGAGGAAGCATGGACAAGTAAAAAGGTAAATACTCCTTTGTAAATCCTTTTGGTTGTGAGGCCTTTGTCCATATTAATATAGAAAATAGAAAAAAGCTTGAGGCAAAGTCAAAGAAATGTACCTTTATTGGATATGATGTTAATGATTTTGGTTATTTCTTATATGATTACGAAAATCACAAAACCATTAGGAGCAGAGATGTAATATTCAATGAAAAGGTATGGTATAAGAATCAGTTATGGCAAAAGAAATAGGAGAAAGAAAACAAGGAATACGTAGTTCTTGATGAAATCACTGAAAAAGTAAAGCTTCCTGAAAATAATAATAATCAACAACCACAACAATAGCAACCACCACAATAGCAACAGGCACCCCAAATACCTGAAAGTGGTGTTAGAAGATCTAACAGGATAAGTATACCCCTGAACGATACTCTCCTTCATTATATTATTTATTGTTGATTGATTTCAGTGAACTCGAATGATAAGAGGAATTAATGCAGGTTGAAAGTAGGAAGAAGTGGGAGCTAGCCATGGAAGAAGAGATGGACTCCTTATTGCATAACTAGACTTGGAACTTAGTCAGGTTGCCTGCAGGAAAAACTACATTGAAGAATAAATGGGTTTACAGGCTGAAGGAAGAAGATGGAGGAAAACAGAGGTACAAAGCTAGGCTTGTGGTGAAGGGGTTTGCACAGAAGAAAGGTATTGATTTTGATGAAATATTTTCTCCTGTTGTTAAAATGACTTCAATCAGAACTATTTTGAGTCTTGTAGCAGCTGAAGATTTGCATCTTGAGCAGTTAGATGTAAAGAAAGCCTTTCTCCATGGGGATTTGGAGGAAGAGATATATATGCAGCAGCCACAAGGATATGAAGTGAAAGGGAAGGAGAAACTTGTGTGCAGGTTGAAGAAGAGCTTGTATGGCTTAAAACAGGCTCCAAGTCAGTGGTATCTAAAATTTGACAAGTTTATGTATGAACAAGGTTATACTAGATGTCACTCTGATCATTGTGTTTATCTGAAAAAGCAAAATGATGGCAACTATATTATATTGTTATTGTATGTAGATGACATGCTTGTTGCAGGATCAAACATGCAGGAAATAAATGTGCTCAAAAGAAAATTGGCAAATTCATTTGCAATGAAGGATTTGGGAGCTGCAAAACAAATCCTTGGTATGAGAATAACTAGAGACAGGAAAAATCGTAAATTAACATTGTCTCAGAATGAGTACATACAAAAGGTGTTGAAAAGATTTAACATGCACAATGCAAAACCAGTTAGTACACCTTTTGCTAGCCATTCAAACTTAGTAAGGAAATGTGCCCAAAGACCCAAGAAGACATGGATTATATGTCTAAAGTTCCATATGCATCAGCAGTTGGAAGCTTAATGTATGCAATGGTCTGCACAAGGCCTGATATTGCACATGCAGTGGGAGTTGTAAGCAGGTACATGAACAATCCAGGAAAGGAACATTGGATGGCAGTGAAATGGATTCTCAGATATTTGAAAGGTACCACAAATCAAGCATTATGCTTTGGTGGTTCAAACATTTCCCTACAGGCATATGTTGATGTAGATATGGCATGTGATAGAGATAATAGGAGCACTGCAGGATATGTATTTACTGTAGGTGGAACTTCTGTCAGTTGGGTTTCAAAAATCCAAAGTGTTGTTGCACTTTCAACAACAGAAGCAGGGTATTTTGCTGCTACAGGGGCTAGTAAAGAAACGATTTGGTTACAAAGGTTTATGGGTGAATTGGGTAAGGAGCATGATATGGGCATGTTATATAGTGATAGCCAAAGTGCTATTCATCTTGCAAAGAAATCAACATTTCATTCTAGGACTAAACACATACAGCTCAAGTACCATTTCATATGATCAGTGTTGGAAGATGGAGAGTTGAAGCTGGAAAAGATACAGACTAGCCAGAATCTTGCAGATATGCTAAGAAAAGCTATAACCAGGGAGAAACTGAGAATATGCTCAGTTTCACTTGGCCTTCAAGGATAACGATGAAGATGAGAAACAGCCAGGTCCAAAGAGGAGTGATTGTCCAGCAAATGAAGCAGTGGTAGAGTTGCTAGAATCATTCTCCAAACGGGAGATTGTTGTGTGTGGAGCATGATTGTTCAGAGGTCTTTGATTCAAATGGATGTATAACCTAGGAAGCTTGTACACCCCTCCATGCGGGGGGGTGCGGGGGGGACTTGTCCCCTCCGTGGGGGTTCTGGGTGGGGGCAATCCCCTTTGGCTGGGGGGTCCAGGGGCCAATGGCCCCCTGACAGGGGTTTCGGGGGTAGTGCCCTCGAACCTAAAAATAGATGCAAAATTTCCTTGTAAAAGTATAGTAATTTCTAGTCAATCTAGGCCGTTCATTAGGCAGATGATCTGACAGTAGAACTTATGTTTAGTTTAGGGTTTCTTGACCTAGAAGGCAAACCCTGTCTTTGTATGAGGGCATTGCATTTGAGGTTGTGTAATAGATGTGTATTCTCTAAGTGAGAAGTAGAGAGGTGAGACTGTGAGAGAAAACGGAGGATATTGCAGTGGATCTATTGTAGGTTGTGTCTCTTCATTTCGCTGGATAATAGAAAGGAAGGACTGGTTGTTTGGGGTGGACATTGCCCAAACTGGGTGAACCATGTATATCTGTGTCTCTCTTGTTTTATGCATTTTCTGTGTTTATATTTCTGCAATACTTTATGTGTTCCATTGCTCTGTAATATATAATTTTCTAACACAACATCCACAATTCCCATTATCATATTTTCACTAATTACAATTATAATAGGTTAAAAGGTTACACATATTTGGAAAATCAAGAAAAAAAATCCCAATCCATAGCTACAAATGACAAGAGTGTCCTTTCATGTACAACTACAACCTATAGGGGATAGACATGCACTGAAACTAACACTGGCAGAATAATGTTTATCAATCACACGATATGTGGTTATAAGTAAACAAACCTTAGGGGGACTCTCAATGTGGTCACTTGAATCAGCAAAAGAAACATTCATCTATGTGGAAGAAAAATATGTTCCTATATCCCCGAACAAGGATACACAGTGATCTTTAGAACCAATAAATATGTCTTCATAGTTTTCAAATGTGAGATCAAAATCAGACATGTCAAAATCATTGTAACAGTCACCATCTTCACAAAGGCCATGGTCCTGCATGTGTGGATCCCATTGCTACAGATTAAAAGAACAATAGCACTCAGAAAACAGCATATCAAAAATAGAAAAAGGTTGAATAAACACATATAGAATAAAAAATGTTCTTTTGAATGCATATTCACAAGCATGCTACAATGTTAATCTATCAATAAGAAACATCAAATATAACAAAGTTGAAAATATCACATTCAAGTTGTACAATATTGTTAAGATGTTAAACCCTATATCGATATGACTAAGCATAGTTTAAAATCTTTTACCATTCATATGGAGTGCAAGAAAGGGGCGCAACATAGCTTTAAATTGAAAAATAAGAAGACAATGTAAGTGTGGGTAGTAGGTTTATCTAAGGTAGGAGGAATTATTGTAATCCTCCCCACCTCGGTTCAATTCCTACAAGTGACATGATGAGCTTTGTTGTAATCACTTGGAGCCTTCTTGTCGAGTCTGAGTAGTCCTTTGAGGACTGAAACATATAAATTTTTCACATGGAATATAAATATATCTCTCATGGAAGAAAAAAATGTAACCACAAGCAGCTTAAATAAACATTCAAAAATGTTTCCATATTCCCTTAGTTTTTCAAATAAGAAAACTTTGCTTCCTTTATATTTTATGTTGACTTGGTTCCTTGATATTGTTGCGAAATTGTTCCTCTAATGAATTATGATGTTAGATGGAAGAAAGGGTATTAATCACAAATCTAAACTATAAGGAAATCTGAAATCACGAAAAAACACAAACATCATGATGACTTCCACCATTCTAAACAAAAATTTAAAGCACTGGATAAATATTTTCCTTTTGACTGTTTTTTCTCTAGCATTGTGGACATGTCCATATATGTACATATGCATATATCCATGAGAAGTAATATTTACAAGCATCCATTTAATGGAAACACACTTGACTAATTTCATTGTCATCATTACAATGCGAGAAAGAGTCTCCTTGCATGAAGTGTTCAATTTTAGCATCAAATTTGAGTTGTTGTGCCTCCAATTGAAGTGGAGAAATAGATGGTGTTTGTCCTTCCTAGTGGTTCTACTATAGAAATTGTTTTTCTCCTAGAAGTCGATCCTTTTGTTGCCTCTCTTGTTGTTGATTTTTTTCTTCAGATTCTTGCTCCATTTGTTTAACGGGTGGAGGTTCCATGAGTTTAGACTCCATTTGAACCTTTCTCCAATTTTGAGGCTGCATTTTTGGGTACTTCTAAAGTTGATATGAGCTCCGAGGGGCCATATTTTGTAAATCAGGTAGTTGTTGAACCACCACATGATTCTTTTTTCGCTATTGTTCAAGGGAACCATAGATCTACATAATAAGAATTTAGCATTACAAGTTTGCATTTTCTATGAGGCCTAGAAGAAAATGAATGTCAAATAAAAGCAAAAATTCCAACCATGACAATTTAAAAATCTCAATTTTTGGACCCGCTACATGTATAACACAATCCTTAAAAAATACAAACCTAAATAAAATAGAAATAAAACATAATCAAACTAGTGAAAAAATAGTAAACATATGAATGTGATTGAACTAGATATTCAAAAGCAACTCAATACGTCAATATATGAAAGTACCTAAATTTGTGCTAATATTCCATTGTACTTAATAAGAAATCAAATTACCTTTCAATGTTTGTTGACCACCCAATCTTTCTTGTGACAAGCACACATGGGGACAAGCTTAAGCACTTTGATATTTGAAATTTTGCTACTTTATCTCCCAACTGTTTCTTCATCCAGTCACAAAGGAAAACATATTCCTTCTCCACTTCTCTGTTTGTCACTTTGTCTAAATCACCTATAGCACAAATTCAAAATATTGCAAAAATGATTTACTTTATTTTCTCGAGCAATACAAACCATTCACCAATAAAGTCAAACTTGCAAGATGCAGTTGAATAATAACTAATATGACTATCTACACTATACAAAAGCTAATAAAAAATAAAATCAAGCCAAAAGTACATCTTTAAATGACTCAAAAATTACCATTTTTCATGCAACCTAACACAAGCCACCAACCTTACAATGATGAACATTTTGAATCTCAAGCACATGTTATGCAACAACATAACCATCAAGATACGGAGACATAGATTGAATCATGTGAAGTATACAAGGAAAATGATATTTCCAAGATGGAATAAGGAAGTTTAATGTTCCAAGAAACTCCCCAAGAATTGAGCTCTAATGCAAAGGCATCAAATATCATGAACAACCATATGAAAAAAGGTTGAATTAGGTTATGAGGCTACATTTGTAACCTAGGAGGGCACATATTTCCATATAATAGAAGGGAATTGGGAGATCAACGAAAAATTATCATTAGAATGCATGAAGTATTAAAGGTAAGCAAGTCTGACTTGCGAGATCAGTGAAAAAATATCGTTAGAATACACGAAGTATCAAATGTAAGAAAGTCAAGTTTGTGAGATCAATAAAGGAAGAAATACATTAACAGATAGAAAATAACTAGTAATTTAGTAAAAGGATGGGTTTCAATAAAGTAACTGTTAAAATTTGCCGCCAATATGAGAATTTTGATAAATGAAAAATAAAGAATAAGTTGAGACGAGATGTGATTCAATTTGCATTGTTAGATAGTGTAGGTGTATATGTGGTTTAGTTCAATAAGATAGAGAGTAGACCACATGGATAGATAGAAAGACGAACTTGTGGGAAAGAAGATGAGGAATATGAAAAGCCATAACCAAATAGGTAAAAATGTGATCTAGGTGGATGTTGGTCACCACCCACCTATCCCATTTGGACCCCCCACAACTGTCTCTTTCAGTTTTTTAGCTTCCATAATTGTAGTACAATTTACTATTTTTAGCAGTTTTTCGGGTCCTGAACTTCAGGAGATGTTTTGAGGCCCTAAACGATGTTTTTTGGGAAATTTGGGAGTAACATGGGCCCATGGACCGATGTTGCTCTTCCCAAACTTTTAGTTCTTGGATAGATCTTTCTAACGAGATATTGTGCACGTCAAACATACATCATATGCCAAAGTTACGACCCTGGGAAGTTGATGTAGCAATTTACCCAAACGGGGCCCCTAGTTTGGCATTTCATCTTCTAGGGTTACGTTTTTGGATGGTTAGGGTTTTCCATTATTCTCAAAAATAAATAGGCCTTCAAGCCTCATTGTAACACAGTTCAGAGGCATGTAGCCGCCACATCTCTTCTCAGAGACAAGTTACCATCGCCCTAACTAGTTTATTTCAATTTCTGTTTGTAAGCATATTTCAGTCTTTTACATTAATGAAATGAAGTATTATTTCCGCTGCATCTTTGTGTATATGGTTATATTTGTAATTTGTTGCATTCTTGTTTATATTCGGATCAGTGGTATCAAGGCATTCTATTTTTTTTCTTTGTTTTCTTTGCATGCCCCCAACGAGGTCGGGATATAAGAAGTTAGGGCTTGAGCTGGTCGAACCTTTGCAAGAGATGAAAAGAAAGATAAGCGAGTAGGAGATCCTATCAAAATCTTGCTCGAAGAAGCCCTCGAGTGACAAAGGAACGTGATTATGGATAGCTTTGGGTAGATCCTTTAGCGGCTACCCATAGGTGATCCATCGGCTTCCAGTAGCTACTCTGGAAATGCCACACCCTTTAAGGTACAAGTTAATTTTGAAATCCCCATCTTCGAGGGTCAAGTAGACACAGATGTCGTAGATAAATGGTTAAATATGCTAGATGGGTATCTTTTTCGTTCATGAATTTTCAAGTCAAGAAAAGATTGTTTTCGCTCTTCTCAAAGTAGCCCCCGACATCAAGGACTAGCGGGAAACCTACTGCATGAAGAAGAATGAAAGCACAGGTTCACTATTTTCAGCCACACCCACTTGGCATTCATTCTGAGATGCCATCAAGGAGTAGTACTACCCTGTCAAAAGCTATGAGGAAAAATACATAAAGTGGACCACGTCACGGTAGGGAAGGGACCAAGATGTGCCAGAGTTCACAAAAATTTTTCATATCCTTCGCACACAATTGGGTATCAAAGATTTTGATCTACATCTGGTACTCAAATACCGTGGCTACCTACATAGATACATCCAGGAAGAGATGGAGTTCCGGAACATCTCCTCGCTTGGCACGACATACCAATACGCTGTCAAAATTGAGTAGAAGCTTAAACAAAAGAAGTGAGACTTTGGATCTATGAATCCGAAGACCAAAGGACAAAGCCAAGGTGGGGTGACGCAAGACAACCCATCGAAGCTAAAAGAAAAGAACAACACCAAAAAGTCGAAGAAGGACATAGGAAAGTGGTGTGAGTTCCGCAAGAGCCCCACTCACAACACAAGTGAGTGCCGGACCAAGTAGTCGCTGGTGGCCGAGTTGAAGGCTTCAAAATTAGATGCATGTTCTGACCTTGAGTTACAACTCGACAAGGGGAATGGCAAAGGGAAGCAAATCATTAATGTAGAGCCTAGCGTCATTGTTGCCACCACCAAGATCCAAAAGAATGAGCTCGAAGATCCAAAAGAGGGGGAACATATTTTCCACTCACAGATGTGGGTGAAGGGTTCGCCACTGCAATTCATTGTTGATAGTGGCAGCCAAAAGAACCTCATTTTAGTAGAGGTCATGAAGCAGTTGGGCATACCAAATACACCACACCCATAGCCGTACAGTATTAGGTGGCTTCATGAAGGAAGAGATCTCAAAGTTCGCCAGTAGTGTTGCCTTCCCTACAACATCAAGCCCTTCACAGATTAGGTATTGTGTGATGTTACACCTCTCGATTTTTGTGATGTATTATTAGGGCAGCCATACTTGTGGAGGCGACATGATGTGTATGATTCAAGGCCTCGCGCTATCATTATTACTTTGGGTGATTCATTATATAGGATACTGGAGGTATCCCCACCTACCACCACCTCTTTGATCACTGCTAAGAAAGGCAGCAAGATCATCTCCCATACTAGGAAATTCATTTTCTATTTGGTTTGCTCCTAAAGTAAGGGGAAGATCATCACCACATCCATGACCCCCGTGAAGAGTTCCTCCATGTAGTAGCAACAAAAAAGGAATACGGTAATCACAAAACACAAGAACAACTTCCCCTCACCCACAGGTGTACCACACTAGCTTCAAGTGGGCAACAAAGTCTGGTTGCATGTGCAGAAAGACCGCCTTACAAGCGCCCATCAGAAGCTCTGACCACACCGACATGGTCCTTAAACCATTACTAAGGTTGTGGGAAATAATGCTTTAACATTCCTCCATTCCTTCGCCTACACCAAGTGTTCAATGTGTACCTCCCTTGATCATGCTTCCAACCATTACTGGACACATCCGAGATTGCGGAACAGCTCACCAGGGACTAAGTTCAGCAGATGGAGGAACTCAACGCAATGGGGAACATTACTTCCTAAGGGGGGAGGAATGATCCAGGTGGATGTTGGTGGCCACCCACCTATCCCATTTGGACCCCCACGACTGTCTCTTTCAGTTTTTCAGTTTTCGTAATTGTAGCACAATTAACTATTTTTAGCAGTTTTTCGGGTCCTGAACTTCTAGTGTTGTTTTGAGGCCCTAAACGACGTTTTTTGGGAAATATGGGAGCAACATGGGTCCATGGACTGATGTTTCTCTTCCCAAAGTTGTAGTTCTCGGATTGATCTTTCTAACGAGATATTGTGCGCGTCAAACGGACATCATATGCCCAACTTACGACCCCGGGAAGTTGATGTACCAATATACCCAAATGGGGCCCACAGTTTGGCGTTTCATCTTCTAGGGTTAGGTTTTTGGATGGTTAGGGTTTTCCATTGTTCTCAACAATAAATAAGCCTTTGAACCTCATTGTAACACAGTTCAGAGGCATGTAGCCACCACATCTCTTCTCAAAGATAAGCTACCATCGGTCTAGCTGGTTTATTTCCATTTCTGTTTGTAAGCATGTTTCAGTATTTTACATTAATGAAATGAAGTATTATTTCCACTGCATCTTTGTGTATATGGTTATCTGTGTAATTTGTTGCATTCCAGTTTAAATCTAGATCAAAATGTTAGTAATTGAGAATAAAGCAACTATACTGATAAAAAGGAAAACTGCCAAAGCTCATTGCAACACTTATAGAAAGGTAAAAAATATCAAGGAACAACTATCATCATTATGCACACACTATCGAAGTAAACAAGCCCTGTTGGCAAGGACAATAATGTTTGCCAGATGTTATTATGCCAAGTCAATTCTTGTTGATGTAAAAGGAGGTATTAAATGGGTGCCGAGAAAGTGAGTATTGGAAGTCAGATCTTATAAAGTATTTAGATAAATGAAGTAAGAATGGTAAGCCAAGACATGAGATGTGTTTGAAGCTACATGGATGGTCCATGTAGGAGTTGTATAGATGGAAAAGTTCAATAGGACCAATATAATACCTCACCAACAGAAAGAAAAAACTACTCAAGGAGAAGACGAGCACTGTGAACAAACATACCAAATAGATGAGGATCTGAGTAACTAAGCACAAAGTAGTTACAAAGGTAAGAAGGAAAAATAACATGAGTCATTTTAGTAGTTATACAAAACTAGATTCGATGAGAGAGTTAGAGATAAAATAAAGTGCACTATGAAAACTATTACCCATTGAGGTGGGTGATTCTATAGACAAAACGTTTTCTCCCATTATTCACATCCAACCGACCAACCATGCAATGCCTGACAACCACCACTAGATGACAACATGTCAATATATCTCTGCCACCTACGTTAGTCATATACATTCTCACCCATCCACTAAGAGCACATGAACAAAGATGGGATTTGGATTAAAAGGTACTTTATGTATTTTCCCATTTGATATGGATTATGTGGTGACCTAGAAGGAATGGTTTTGATCGTGATCTTATTCCCTTACCTTAAATCTTCGATCCTAGTCTAGTGGAATCTCCCTAAAGTTTCAATGGGTATATAAGGGGCACTCCTTGGGAAGCCTTGACTGAGATAGTGTTGTTCCATCTATCCATATTCTATACTTACTACTTTGCATATCGCATTACAAGCCTAGTTCCACCTCCATTTTTTGGGTTCAACTGACAATTAGTTCTCTGGGATTTGGCACCCATACATCCACATACCTGGGTTGGGACCAAAACTTTGCCCTGGTAGGTTGATATAGCTAAAACACAAATAAATAGTATATCATGGCAACAAAATAAAATGAAAATAATATCAAAATGAAAACATGGCTAGCACATACACATTAGCACATGGGAAAAAGCCTAAAATTAGCTATATGTCACTCACTATGACCATCACCTGATTCTTGAGTACATGTTGCTGCTATACATCATAAAACAGAACCCTTGAATGTACCAACCCCAATGGATAATGAGTTGCCTCATCATTAAGCAGTAATATATCTCTTATACATCATTCAAAGCAAGTTGTAACCATCTGAGCTACGAGCAATACCACAAATAAAAATCAAGAGAAAGTAAAAGGCATAGAAGAGGGATGGAAAATAATATAATCTAATTTTAATGTCACTTCCAAGTCAAACAAAAATTTGGTGTATGAGAACCCCTTGTTTGTGAGTCAAGGGACCCATATCCGTGGACTTATTTGACTACTAAGTCTACAAAGGTGTACATAGGCTTACAAGGAAACACATGCTCTCAACTATTAGGCCTAGTCAAAATGTAAAAATATAGTTTTCTCTTATCTTAGAAAACCTAGCACTCCTATCCTCATAATGAAGTTGAAAATTTCTTCTTCATTTGGAGGCATGTTTATTCTGCAATTAATGGTCCAAGAGTTGATATTATTTATGGATAATTTTCTACCACATTCATTGGCATGCTTCTTTAGAATGAGACTGACTGTATAGAACTTCCCAGGTTATCTTTATTCTATTCCATTATGTTGCAAATATATCAATACAACATACAAACTAGCTACCTAGGTCCAAGTCTTATTCACTAATAACAACATTTTTTTTGCCCTTATAGGTATGAAGATTTTGAATAGCAAACTTATCAATTGGGTCTACGAGAGAGAGGACCTGTAAAGAAACATAGTACAATGCATTTGTCACTTTATATGCACTATCAAGGTACATTAAATCTACAAGTCATTTATGTGGAAAAGTCAAACCATACCTCAATATCCTTCTACAATTTTTTTTCCAAAAATTGTGTACTCGCACTTTTAATGCAATTTGAAGAAATATAATAAATATCAGTTTGTTTTTCAGTCATTTTTCCAATATAAGCATTTCCTTATCATGCATGGATTAGAAGAACCATAAAAGAGGAGCAAACCGTTTATTATTATTTGATTCTTTGATACAACCCAATTTGATATATTTTCCAAAGTTCTCCCAAAATTTATTGTAATCGTGCATTAATAATTCAAAATTATGTAAATTTCTTTTACATAAGATTAAAAACATATTCACTCAATCAACATCAAAGAATATGATAAAAAACAATGCAATAATACTTCAATTCAATTAAGCTAGCAAGAATCAATCAACAATAATGTCACAAAACATGTTTTCCATTTATAAGAAGAAATTTTAACAACGTAAAGGTGTAAGAAGTCTAGAAACTACTCTAATTATGGCACATGTATTAACTATATTCTATTAAATTATGAAACATAACTCCATTCAAATAGATAGTGTTTAATGTGCACCTCACATTGAATTGAAGGAGGTAACTAGGCAACCATAACAATATTTCTTTGACCATGACACGATTAATAAATTTCCTTTGAATTTATAGGTTGTGGATTTCTTTATTCTCACTTTGCACAGTACCCTAAATCATAGCAAATGTCTTCCATACAAGATGCTTCTTCATTATACAAACCTAATGTTATCATTGAGGTTGTTCCCCAAAAAGTTGTAAGAAAAGGGAATACGGCCGAGGTAACCACAGACCAATCTTTTAGACACAGATTCTAGCCAATCTGTACCCAGAGAGGGCTCTCTCTTTATAATTTAGCTTTGTTTTTGAGGTATATTAGGCTAGTTATGAAGTACGAGGGTTTTCTTTTGACTTTTGGATGGTGATGTTCAATAGAACAGGAGTGTAAGTCTGACAAGTTCAGTCCATTGGGCTAATGGAGTCTATGAGGATGAACTGCTGGATATGGTTTCTTTAACTGAGGATGGTACTACAGAGCAAGGTATTCAATCATGGAACAATTTATAGGTTGGAATCAGATGGAATGGATTCAGTGGGTGAAGGGAAATTAAGAATCCTTCATCATGTTGACAGAGGGAAAGTGAATGATTATGACCAAGAAGCAATTAAGAATTTCTTAGCCTTTAATCAATATGAAAGAACCAGGGGAAACAGGAGTAGTTAAGAATTCCTGTTTATGCTAATTCTGAAGAAAACATTAAAAATAACAGACTGAACACATAGTGAAAACAAGCAAATTCTGAGTTATTCTTTTTCTCTATTATTTAGATCATGAAACACAGATGACATAACAGAGAAGAAAACTATAAAACACAAGTTAGAAGGACTTATTGATCCATAAGTTGAGTTAAGAATTCTGTAACAAGTCCTCTACTATCAATTCCACATTCAGAGAGTCTAGCAACAATGGATTCCAACAGCTTTTGTATTCAGAAAATATTCAGAGTTATAGTGAAGTCTATGAAATGCATCACCAACCCCGAATACTTTGAATGGGGAGCTATATATGCAAAAGCATTACAAAATATCTAAGGAAGATAATATCTACTGATGAGTTATTGTTTTTACAAGAAACAAAGACATGTAGTCTTGAAAACAGTGAAGAAATAAATGAAGAAGTAAATGTTGTTGTGTTGGCTGCTTAGTTTGGTGAGATATGTTAATTGTAGGCTCTGTGAGTCGGTCTGCAACTGTCTTCCACTGATATTCCATGTTACTGCCCTGGCTTTCTTAGGTGTCTTCAATTCTGATTTGATATTGTTGCCCCACATGACCCTCATCCATTCATATTCTCCGCTTTATGGCACATGGTACCAAGACTTTTGATTTACCAAGGATATAAAAGATACCAGAAATATGTTTATAGAATTTCCAACATGCTTTGTCACCACTGCTCCTTTGGTAACTTATGTCTTTGCAGCTTTCTCAAAGTCTCATCAGCGTCTATCTACTTGTAGAAGTTAGGCTGATCTATAAAAAGATGTTTCACTTAATGTTCAATATAAAATACATTTTCCAAGTTGCTGTAGAGGGTTTGGCCAGATGGAAGGGCCTTCTCTCCCGAAGTACTTGATGATGCATTAATTTGATCAACAACATGTTTATTCAACTTGTGTGTGTACTCAACTTGTCTCAACAGGCATTGATTACTCCCCAACAGACTTGGCAAGCCCTTTTCATGCAAAACTGCAAATCTTTCTATGAAAGAATCAATTTCCACCTGCATGTCCTGGCACCTCCTCTCCAAATTTTGCATCAGGGTTCTCATGGTCAGAACTCTTTTGATTGTTAGAATGGTGCTTGTCTTGTCTCTGATGTCTAGTGTTGCTATTTCTTCATTGGTCTTGGTGTTCAAAAAATGTATTAGTCTGTTGGCCTGTTCGGGCATATGTCCCAATAAAGTTCTGGCCTTTTGAATTTCCACTTGGGCTGCTCCTATCAAATCAATATGCTCATAAATAAACTAAATAGATCTCCATATATTACAAATGGATTGATTGATGTTAGCCCACAAAATGCCTTTGATTTCTCCCATACGCCTATATAAAGAGAGGTCTTTTTCCAATGCTTTTACCTTGTTCTCTAATGTTTTAACCTCTCTTGTCTTTTCTGCCATAGTCATCTTGGATTTATCATAACTCACTTCTAATTTTGCCAATTTCTCTTTGTCTTATTTCAATTCTGATACTTGGAGTTTTACTCCCTCCATATCCTTTATTAACTCCTCTGTGGTCATGGTAGTGCTACTGCCTATTGCTGTTGTTGGGGTACCTGTGGTGGTTTCTGCTGTTGATGCCAGGAAAGTTGGAGGCACTGCTATTATACCTGTAGGAGGAGCAGTTGTGACTGTTGGAGTTATTTCAGGTGGCTGGGAGGTTGACTCTCCCTTCTTTTCTTGTAATACTTTCTCCAATGCCTGCTCTGTCTCACTTAATCTTTGATTCATCCTCATAAGCAGGTCCATAATGTACTCCTCTGACTTCTGTTGTACAACTTCTGTGGTTTGTGGATGCATAGTAGAGGGCAACTTTAATTGTTTTTTGAGGGCAGCAATGTCCTCTTCCTTCTTCTTAATCAATGCTTTTATTCTTTTGGCATCCTTGGGATCATGTCCTAGCTCGATGATAATATCTTTTAAGGATTTTATCCTGTTGTCCTTGGCTAAAGAAGATGCCTTATCCAAATCTAGTTGGGCAGAGGTGTTATTTAATGAGTTTTGCAATTTATGAGCCAACATTGCCTTACTTGGCAATGTCGAGTAGACCATCTCTCCAGTTTGTTTGTGCAACTCAATCTGGTCCATTGGATGAATGTCTTTGGAAAGGACCTCCAAATTTGTCCTGATATAGTCAGCTGCTGACTGTGGCTATTGCACTTTAGGCTTAAAGTGGCTCAAGATTATTTTACCTTCTTTAATGTCATATGCAAACATTAACCTTTGTTGGTTGGTGGGGGTCATTTTTAGAAATTGATTATAAAGTTGTAGCCTCAGTGGGTCATTCTGAGCCTTTATGTTCGTGAATGTTCTTTGGATATCAGAACCTTGCTTGCTTTGCGGCCTTCTGGATGAAACTTCCACACTATGTTTCCTTTCTATGTCTTGCCTGCGAGAGCTGGTGGATGTTTCTATCACCGGGGATGTCTGTGGGTTGGTTTCCCTCTCACCTCCTAGACTTTCTATTGTTTCTTCAATGATTTCCTCTTCAGATAGAGGATTAAGTCTTTGACTTTTTGCCCTTGGTTGCTCCGCTGGTCCACTCATAGGTGTGCCTTTTTCCCTATCTCTTTTCTTGCCCTTTTCCTCATTAAGAGGAGTCTCCAATGTTGGTATCTCTGGTGCTTTGGTTTTGGCAAGGGGAATTTTCCTTTGGTCCTGTTCCTTTGATGTTGCTGGCTGATCTGTCATTATGTGCCGCTCTGTATCTAGCACTTCTTTGCCCTTTGATGTCCCTGTAACTGGTGTAGTGTTCTCTTGTGTAGGCTGCTGAGAAGTTCTAGCAGCAGATGTGCCGACTGCTGTTTGCTGAGGCAAATTGAAAAAAACCTGTCCAAAAGAGTCCTGGTCAAGAGTCTTTTCAAGTTTTTTCATAGCTTGTTCCATCACTTCTTGCTGAGTAAGTTGCTCTACCAATGTACCCTCTACCCACTCATCCTGATTGGAAAATTGCTCTATTTCAAGGAGCCTAGAATGTTTATAGGCCGATAGACTGTATTTTACTCTCCTATCATTTATAAAGCCATTTGGGTCATAAGGTACCCACCAGAAACCTTTCTTCAGTTTAAGTTCTTCCCCCAATATCTTATCAGCATCTACCCAGGCTTCCTTCTTGTTAATGATGAAGGGGCCTAACTGGTTTTTTATTCTTAGCTGGGCCTTTTTCCTTGCACTATGAAAGTGAGTTAAATATGCATTGATAATTTGCCTAAAATACTCCAGTGCAAATAGTCTCATAGGCACATATTTGGGCAGCTTATGAGGGCACAGCTCACTGCCATATATTATGATTTCGGTGTGATTCTGATAGAAGTACCAGTCACCTATTCTATATTTTTTGGAGAGCTGTAAAATCTTCTGCATATCACCAGAGAGTTTACGAGGAGGAGTTCTCATCAGTAGAGAGGAGACTGGATGTATAAATAGGTCAATGAATTCACAATAGTTGTAAGGAGAGTCGGAAACATGGTGGAAGACCGAGGTCCAAAATATCACAGACCTTCTCTCTCCTTGAGAATCCAATTTTCTGATAGGAAACTGAAAACTATTTATCTGATAGTATCAGAACAGATGATATATATATGATGAGTACTTGAAGACTCCTTCTCTGTCTAGACTCAAGAATTGGTCATGGATCTTGTTGGCAATGAATGTAGCATAGTCATATTTGACAGCAGGGGGCTGTCTTGGAGTAAATATGGAAAACAAAACTAATGTGGTCTCATCAACATATTCACTTGTCTTAAATCCTAGGATATAGGATATCATATCAATAATGAATTTTCCAACTTCATTGAACCAGGCATGGACATAGGGAGGTGGCTTTTTGGGCTGGCAATCTGGTCTCATAAATGTTTGAGTAATACGGGTTATCTCTGAACTGGGCAGTTTAGGGCCTTGCTCAAGAAAGAATCCCATAGAAGGAGGAGCCAGAGGCTGAGTTGGTTTGAAGTGTAACATCTCATTGATGGACTCAGGAGTTATATAAAAGAGGATAGTTCCAGTGGGAGTCATAACTGCTCTCTGAGTAGGTTCATAATTGGCACAGCATAGGTGGATAATATCAGGGAATACATTGACTGAGGGGAGGTAGTACATAGGGAGGTTGGATTCCCATATACCATAGAGATCAGAGTTACTTCAGTGACTGTTCCTAATTTCACAAAATGCCTGAAGGTGGTTTCTATAACCAATTAAGTCTTGAATTTGAAAATCTCTATCAGCCCAGGGCAACCACTCCAACTCTTTGTGAGGTGCATTGAGGGGAGTGACATTGAGGGCCACCAGAGCTTCCATTTCTGGTTTTGTATTTTTAAACTGGGGGTGGGGCTTCTGCAGGCAAATGGGAAAAACAATAATGGTTCTGGTGCACTTATTTGAAGGCAGTATGGTGAATTCAACTCGAATTTGGCTCCTTTGGAAAATTTGCAGAGAAAGCTGAAATTCAGAGGGTTTGGAAATAGAATTAAGGTAAATACATGTCTTTAAAGATGAACTATGCAGTTTGCAAGTTGCGGGACGAGCTGGAGAACAAGACTGTGGACTCTGTTTGGCTGCGTGGCGGGCTAACTGCTTGAACAATCAGCTGAATTTAATTTCACATTCAAACAACTCCATAGAAGAAACAAATGAAAATAGGTGAAAATGACATTTTCACGCCTTTTTGACAAAATTTGGCTTTTGCGGGACCTTTTGGCACTTTTTGGTTGGATGACGTCAGCATGATGGGATAGCTTGTCGCGTAGTGGAGGGTGACATGGCGGTGATGCGGTGATGACGTCATCGAGTGGGTTAGAAGGCGGTAAGTGGTATTGGCCCGCACTGCTTTTGGGCTAAGGTGGTTTCGAGTGGAGGGGCAGCGAGCAGTGTGGGAGGGTGCCATGTGTCCTTGGTACGACGGTAATACCGCCGGCTCCCTGGGCGGTAAAGTACAACAGCGGAGGGGGTCATGATATAGATATGGGCCGTTAGATGGGCGAGCCCAGATCCGACGGCTGGCGGTCAATGGAGCTGGTGGAGGGCTACGGCGCGGGGCCCAACATATGATAAACGTTTGATTTAAATATATCAGGGCGATTTCCATTGGTTGTCGGGGGGATTAAACTGTTAATTAACCAGGTGTTAATTAACTTTTGAATATTTGCGTGGCAGAGGTTTTTAATGTATTCCAGCTGAACCATTAAACCCTCATTTATATAGTGTTATGGTTATAGATTAAGTAGGGCGGAATATTAAACTTTTGGCGTTTTTCCATGTGTTTACATAATATGGGCAGGGGGAAGAATATAGGGATTTATATAATACTGTTAGCAGTTAATATGGGTTTATGAAGAGGCGCCAAACTTTAAGGTTTGATAACATAGGCTTAGGAGAAAATAGAGGTTTTACACAAGAAATGTGGCTTCTTTTCCTTAGTAAAATAGAGTTGTACTCAGGATTTTTCATGAAATAGAGTGATTTAGGAGTATTGAGCAGATCTCAATATCCTTGGGGGAGGTTAGTAAGTGATTTTGGAAAAAGTAAAGGGGAGTCATTCATGCCTCAATTGACTTGTAACCAAACAGGTGCCATGGTACTTATGATAACAATAAGATAAATATCCTTGAGGGACAAAATTAACCATAAGCATGCTTCTACAAAACCAAAACTACCTACCCAGCCTACTGTATCTAACATATTTTCTTCTTTTGTCTTTGGGTGCATTTGAACTAGCAAACCCTTTTTCAGCTTTTCTTTCTTTACATGAGAAACCTATCTACATCAAACCTTGTTTCTTCCAAGGGCTCAGATTAAGAAGTTGAGCTCTTTTGCTTCTCTACCTATCTATTTACCTGCCAAGATTGAACAGTTTGGACAGATATTATTTCTCTATCTCTAAGACAAGTAAATTCAAACATGAACTGGCCAGGATTAAACTGTTTGGCCATTCATTAATGGTGGCATGAATTAACAAGTTGCACACCATAAGATCACTGCAACAATAGAATAGTAGTGGATTTTTGGACTTGCACACTTTCCTGGTCCTTTGTTTAGGGTTCATTTCTTTCATTTTCTTGACCATTTCATTTTTCTTGCCCTTTGATTTTTCTTTTAGGGCATAACCTCTTTACATTTTTTAACTTTTTCGATTTCTTTGGAATATGGAAAACCTTAGCAACCAGCCAAAATGTATGAACATATTAGAGCTTTTCAATGTCAATCATGAAAAATGACACCTATTGGTATAGGAACCTAATAGTGGCTCCACTTGGGGATGGCTTTTCTTGATGAAAAGTCAAGAACAGCAGGTCAGATGGCCTTATGTACAATTCTTGCTGCATTCTGAAATTTTCCTTTGCTGTAAGTGAACAAACTGTACAGAGGAGCATGTAAAATATAGACATCTTTCATGGGCTAATCCAAACAATTAAACCTTTGTTTTTTTCTCTGAAATTTGCTTCTGCTGGTTGCTTTATTATACTTATAACAACTGTAGTTGTGAAGCTTAGGGCCTTCACTTCGGGCTTTAACTTCAACAAACTTGTTGTCCAATCCAAGCCTAGACATTATTTAATATAAATTATGTATAGGTTAAGACAAAAATACCTTAGGTAGCCATATCAAAATAGTGCTTGAGAATCCAACCATTAACTGACCCTGCCTCTACTTCTACACCATCCAGGCTCCTTAAAAAGTAAGTATTGTTTCCTTGTACATCCTGGATCATAAAAGGTCCCCTCCATAGGAAGTCAAACTTCCCATGTTTTCCTTTATCTTCTCTCCTTGAGTCCCATTTCAAAACCTTGTCTCCAATATAGAAATCCTCTGTCTTAGTCCTTTTATCAAATATCTTCTTCAGCTTTTCATGTAGCACTTGAGATCTCTGATATACCTCTTCTCTGGTCTGCTGTAAATGAATAGTCTGATTTATCCTTCTCTGAATGTCATTGGGTTCAGCCTGCATTTCTTGTAACAACTTCATCACAGGGATTCCCAAAGATGAAGGGAATATAGCCTCCATGCCATAAACCAATTCATAGAGGCTTGTTCCAATGGATCTCTTTGTAGTCAATCTGTCTGCCCATAGTGCATTGATAAGCTTCTTATTCCAATTTTTCTTGTTTTCTTCCAATACTTTCTTAATGATATTGATCAGGCTTTTATTGGATGACTCTGATAAACCATTACCTTGAGGGTAATAGGCTGTGGAGTGGCCTAAGGTACTGTGGTACTTGTGACAGAAATTGATCATTTTCTTGGATTTGAAGGCAGCAGCATTGTCAGTAATAATCTTTTCAGGACAACCGAATCTGGACAGAATGTTGGTTTCTAAAAATTGCATGATCACTGAATCATTGGCTTGTTTACAAGGGATAGCCTCTATCCACTTGGTGAAATAGTCTGTGGCAGTCAGGATCCATTTATGTTGGCCAGAAGAGGATGGGTGAATTTCTCCAATAAAATCTAAATCCCATTGTTGAAATGGTCTTTCAGTGGATATGGGTTTAAGAGGTAGAGGCAAAAGTTTCCTCTTGCCTTCAAAGATTTGGCATTTATGGCAAGAAGTTACAAACTTTTTCACATCAACAAATAGGGTGGGCCAATAAAATCCAGCCCTTAGAATTTTTTCAGTAGTTGATTTCCAGTACAAATGTCCACCACAGTCCCCTGCATGAAGTTCTTTCAACACTTTGTCAGTTTCATCCTTTGTTAAGCAATTCAGTAAAATGCCTTCATGATTTTTCCAAAATAAAGCATCATCTAGAATACAGAATTTTGAAGCTTTCATTTTCAAAAGTCTTTTCTTAGTTCTGGATAATCCTGGAGGAGCTTGCAGGTTTAGCAATACATAAATTATATCAGCATACCAAGGTGATTGTAAAAAGGCTTGATTGATCTGTGGAGTCGCCATCTCCTGTTCATTATCTAGTTCATTGATATCAAGGGCTTGAGAATTGGTTTCAGTCATAAGTTTAGCTAATCCTTGTCCTTTTATTAGCTTTGTTGGTTTAATTTCAATGTGATATTCCAAAATGTTAGCTATCCACTTGCCATGTTTGCCTTCGGTTCCTTCCTGAGTTAGGATATCTTTGACAACAGTATTTGGCACGTAAGCTATTACATGAGAGTATAAGATCTAAACTCTGAAGTCCTTAATAGCTTTTACAAGGGCATAAGCCTATTTTTCCATGATTTGATATTTTAAAGGTGCATCCCTCAATGCTTTGTAAAGAAGGCTATGGGATTTTGATGTCCTTGATCATCTTTTTGTAGCAAGACAATAACAATATTATGTTCTGAGGCAAAGGAAAAGATCATGAAGTCCCTGTCAAATTTTGGGCTGGTAAGGATTGGTGTTCTAGTCAAAGCCATTTTGATTTCTTCAAATGCTTGTTTGGCTTCTATTGTCCATTTTACCTTGGAATCCTTTTTCAATATGTTGTTTAGCAGTCTGATCAATTCAGCGAAGTTGGTTATGAATCTTCTTAAAAAATTGTTCCCAAGGAAAGCTTGAAGTTCTTTGATATTTCTAGGGTGAGGAACTTGCAGAATGGCTTGTATTCTGTGAGGGTCAATTATTATGCCATCTTTTGAGATTATGCGGCCTAACAGTTTGCCCTCTTCTAGGCCAAATAATAACTTCTTAGGATTTAGTGATATACCATATTTTATACAGATTAAAAACACTTGCCTAAGATGATCTAGGTGTTCCTGATCTGATTTGGAAAACGCAGTCATGTCATCTAGGTATAGAACTAGGAAATCATGAATTTCTTTAGCAAAAGCTATGTCCATTGCACATTGGAAGGTTGCCCCGACATTCTTGAGTCCAAATGGCATTTTCACAAATTTGAAAGTTCCCCAAGGTGTTGTAAATGCAGTCTTATCTTGATCATCAGGGTGAACTAGAATCTGGTTCAAACCTGAAAATCCATCCAGCAGTGAAATCCTAGAGGCACCTACTACCCTTTGTAAAATGTGATCCATCTTAGGTAAGGGGTAGTGGTCTTTTAAAGAGACTTTATTTAGATTCCTCAAATCAACACATAGTCTAATTTCACCTATTTTCTTCCTAGTGGGCACTAAATTAGAGGCCCATTTTGAAAATCTAATGGGTGCAATTATCCCAACTTCATACATTATTTTAACTTCTTTTTCAATTAGAGGGAGGAGTATAGGGTTGACCCTTCTGAGTTTCTGTTTGAAAGGTTTTTGATTTTCTTTGAGGGGTATTATATGTTGAATCACAGAAGTATCATAAGATTTTGAGATCCTCATAACTCCAGGCAAAAACGTCATGAAATTCTTTGAACAATTCAACATATTTAAGCTTTTGGTCAGGAGGCAAAGTTTTGGACAATTTTATCATTTTAGGATTTTGTTCGGTTCCTATGTTACAGTCCTCAATTTCTGCATTTAGAGGCTGCATTTTTGGCTTCCTTGAAATATCATTAGAATAAAAAATGTCTTCTAGAGGAGTTAATCCTATGGGTAAATAATTGTCCTTCAAATCAATAACTTCAGATTCTCCTCCAACAGTTTCATCAAGGTCTATTTATTTAAGCTCTTGCAACTCTTTGCTGGTAAATTTTGTTGGATGTAGTATTTGAGTTGTTTCAGCTAAAATGTGTGTTTCAATTTTGTCCATTTGCTCAACTTCACAAACAGTGCCCGTGTCTATATATGTGCTGGAAAATTCTTCTTTTAAGGTCAGGAAATTGTTAATCTGAGTGTCATTGTCAAACACTTGCCAATTTTTTACATTATTAGGTACAATAGGTCTATGTTTAATCTTAGCTATAAAATGATGATTAGGCTCGAATGGCAGTTTACAAGTGCTAGCAAACGTTGCCAAACTGTGAGCATGCAAATTGTGTTTCCTTGGAATTTTGGCAAGCTGTGTTTCTAGAAAGGTATTGAGTATTTCAATTGTTGCAGCTCTATAAGATCTTAACCTAAGATCATTTGTGAGAAAGTTTCCTTTCATTTGTTTAATGACTAAATGAGAGTCTCCCAAAATTTATACCCTAACTGCACCTAAGATTTTGATCACTTTGAGTCCTAGCAAGAGGGCTTCATATTCAGCTATGTTATTAGTGCATCTAAAATTCAACCTAATGCATGACCTTCAGCATGTTTATTTTCCAGATTATACACCCATATTCCTGCACTTGCTCCTAATTTATTGACTGATCCATCAAATTCCAAATACCGAAGGGTTTCATATTTATAGTCAGTATTTGGAGTCTGAATGATTTGTTTTATGGGCAGACACACTTCTTTATTTTTAGCTGGCTTTTCTTGTTGGTCTGATATACCATTGTTCATAGAAATTTCTTGCTCTTAAATACTAGATTTCTCATTTATGAAATTTTTCTGTTCTAAAGCCAAAGCATTGACATCAGTTGGGGGGTAAATTTCATCATTGTATAATATGAAGGAGTCCATATCAGAATGCATGGAATAGATGGGAAAATGTTGGGGTTTCTCCTGACTGCTCACTACGTATTTCATCAAAGTCTCTCTGTATAACTGCTTTGGTTGCCCAAATACTGAAATGGTAGCTAGGACATGTCCAGCTGTAATGATCCTTGCATTTTTGCTCCCCAAGACCTAGACAACAACATTCCATATTTGGGTGGAATATCAGCTACCACCACATCCATTAAAATCATTTTCGCTGGGTATTGGACTAATGATACACATAAGTATTTGATTAGTCCTAGACATCTAACCTAGCTTGAATCGAAAGAGAACAAGTCTTTGTATGGCCTGGTGATATCTAGGTCTAGCTTCTGCATTACAGATTTGGGCATTAAATTATGAGAAGCCCCAAAATCAAGCATAGCATTGTGGAGTATCTTATCATGAATATTTAGACTTACATAGAAAGGAGGAACTCCTCCATCTACCGATTTTCCATTTACTTCAGGACCTTCTGGTTGGTCATCAAGGACATTACTACATCTCTATTTTCTGAGATTTGAAGTGATCTGCTGATTTGTTCTTTATAGACATGATGCTTAGCCAATTATGACAGTGGAATGGCTATTTTTAACTTGCCTATTTCTATTTCAAGGTTGAATGGTTTTTTAGTTTGAATTTTTGCATTTCAGGCAGCAAGGTTTTCTTTTTCTATTGCATTTTCAGTATCTATCTCTTTTGCAGGCATCTTGTTATTAGTTGAAGTTGTTGCTATGTCAATTTCTACAGGTTCTCCCACAATTTCTTTGGAAGGAATGGAAATTGAAGATTATTGTTATGTTCTTGATTATCTGAAACATCTTCAACTATTGGATTGTCTAGGTTAGGGATTGCTCTAGGAGGAGTTTGTGTAGGAGAGTTTTTGATTTTATCTTTAGTAGGTTTTTTGGTTTCTTTCTGTTTATTTTCATCAGGTACATCTATTATCCTACTTCTCAGGTTATATTGTTTGTGAACTTCATATTCGGTTGTGTCATATCCTTCCCTAAAATCAAACGATTCCCCTGATTGAATTTGGAACTGACCAAGAGTATGGGCCTCTTGGTCTTCTTGGGTTAAGAAAATTTGATGTTCACTATTGACACCCATTAATTTAATTTGAGTGTCTTCTGTGGGCTCACTAGAAGTTGAAGCTTCAGCATAGTTTTCTTGAAATGGAGGTCTAATGTTTTGGTCAAGGCCACCCTTTGCAGTGTTAGAGTTTTGGTTGTTTTTAAAGTTTGGATTCCTTCCAGCATTGCTCAGTTGACTATCCCAAGATGCTTTTCTTTCAATTGTTTCTACTCTATCACCAAGTCTGTCCATTCCTTTAATGATGGCATCTAATTTTTGTTCAAAGGAATTAGGTTCTTCTTTGATGGGTATCCTTCTTTCAACTCTAGCTCGAGCTCGTTTGGAAATTAGGTTGGCCTCAACAGTGACAGTTATGCTCTGCATGTCTTCTAAGCTTCGAGGAGCCCTTTCCCTAAGCTAGTATGCCATATTAGAGTCAAATCCATCATGGAATTTGATCAAGGCCAAGTCTGGTGGAGGTCTTAGATTCTGAGGAATAGCATTGTATACGTTGTTAAATCTGGTGCAGTAATCTTGCACACTTTCTTGTGGACCTCTCTTTAAGTTTTCATATTCTGATAAGATGTGGAGGGGATCTTTTTTTTCCCATCTGTTTAAGAAGGTCTGATAAAGAGCCTCTGGATTATTGATAGTTTTTGCATAGAGTTCTCTAAACCAGGTTCTTACATCTCCAGTTAAGCTTTGGACAAAAACTTTCATTCTTACATCATCATCATCAACCTCATAGTTTTCAAAATAATCCATCATTTTCTTGGTGTGTTGTTGAGCTGTGTAGGTGCCAGTACCATCAAAATAAGTGATTTTGCTTTGATAATCTTGAGGCATAGCCCCTGGATTAGCAGGTAATTGCAGGGGAGCATATCAGTTTGCCATATTTGCAGGGATAAGTGTAGCAGCTCGAAGAGAAAGGATAGCAGTTGAAATATGTGTTGTCGATGGGGGAGTGGGAAAGATGGTCTGAAGTGCTGATGGTGAACTAGGAGAAATGGTAGTAATGGTAGAGAGGACTGGTGCTTCTCTAGGAGTAAGCACAGATTGGATAAGGTTCTACTGATGTGTGTCAAAGGGTGAACTAGTAGAATGTTCCTGGCTCTGCTGACTTCTAAGGCTCTTGGGAATCAGATTAGGATTTTGAAACACAGGTGGGGGATTTGGATCTCGATTTGATCTAGTGTAATGGGTCTTCTTCTTTGGAGCCAGCTTCTAAATGTATATTTTGGTTTTTCTTGAAATATTTGAAGCATACAACTTTTGACAGTATCTTTCTAGGAAATTTTTTGAATATGAGAGATTTGAATTTCGTGAAAATCTATTGAAATAAGGGGTTGATCAGGTACTTGAGACAACTGTTCAAAAATCTAAAATTTGACTCGAGATAGACTGAAGCAGCTTTTATTTACTCTTGTAATTGCATAGCAAAAGTAGTTTCAAAGGATAGCTGGCTAACTTTAGGGTCCATCTGTAGCTTTAAAAATAAACAACAATAACAAGTAATTATTCAGGTCCCCATTGGAGTCGCCAATGATGTTATCACTCAGGTTGTTCCACAAAATGTTGTAAGAAAAGGGAATATGGCCGAGGTAACCACAGACCAATCTTTTAGACATAGATTCTAGCCAATCTGTATCCAGAGAGGGCTCTCCCTTTATAATTTAGCTTTGTTTTTGAGGTATATTAGGCTAGTTATGAAGTACGAGGGTTTTGTTTTGACTTTTGGATGGTGATATTCAATAGAACAAGAGTGTAGGTCTGAGAAGTTCAGTCCATAGGGCCAATGGAGTCTATGAGAATGAATTGTTGGATATGGTTTCTTTAACTGAGGATGGTACTACATAGCAAAGTATTCAATCACAGAACAATTTATAGGCTGGAATCAGATGGAATGGAGTCAGTGGGTGAAGGCCAATTAAGAATTCTTCATCATGTTGCCAGAGGGAAAGTGAATGATTATGACCAAGAAGAAATTAATAATTTATTAGCCTTTAATCAATATGAAAGAACCAAGGGAAACATGAGTAGTTAAGAATTCTTGTTTATGCTAATTCTGAAGAAAACATTAAAAATAACAGAGACTAAACAGAGAGTGTAAACAAGCAAATTCTGAGTTACTCTTTTTCTCTATTATTTAGATCATGAAACATAGATGATATAACAGACAAGAAAACTATAAAACACAAGTTAAAAGGACTTATTGATCCATAAGTTGATTCAAGAAATTCTGTAACATGTCCTCTCCTATCAATTCCAAATTCAGAGAGTCCAACAACAATGGATTCCAACAACTTTTGTATTCAAAAAATCTTCATAGTTACAGCGCAGTCTATGAAATGCATCACCAACCCCGAATACTTCAAATGGGGAGGTATTTATGCAAAAAAATTACAAAATATCTGAGGAAGATAATATCTACTAATGAGTTATTGTTTTTACAAGAAATAGGGACACGTAGTCTTGAAATAGTGAAGAAATAAATGAAGAAGTAAATGTTGTTGTGTTGGCTGCTTAGTTTGGTGAGATATGTTGACTGTAGGCTCTGTGAGTCGGTCTGCAGTTGTCTCCCACTGATATTCCACGTTGCTGCCCTGGTTTTCTTAGGTGTCTTCAATTCTGATTTGATATTGGTGCCCCGCATGACCCTCATCCATTCATATTCTCCGCTTTATGGCACATGGTACCAAGACTTTTGATTTACCAAGGCTATAAAAGATAGTAGAAATATGTTTATAAAATTTCCAACATGCTTTGCCACCACTGCTCCTCTGGTAACTTATTTCTTTGCACCTTTCTCAAAGTCTCATCAACGTCTATGTACCTGTAGAATTTAGGCTGAACTGTAGAAAGATGTTTCACTTCATGTTCAATATAAAATAGATTTTCCAAGTTGTTGTAGAGGGTTTGGCCAGATGGAAGGGCCTTCTCTCCTGAAGTACTTGATGATGCATTTATTTGATCAGCAGCATGTTTATTCAACTTGTATGTGTACTCAACTTGTCTCAATAGGAATTGATTACTCCCAAATAAACTTGGCAAGCCCTTTCCATGAAAAACTGCAAATCTTTCTATGAAAGAATCAATTTCCACCTGCATGTCCTCGCACCCCCTCTCCAAATTTTGCATCAGGGTTCTCATGGTTAGAACGCTTTTGACTGTTAGAATGGTGCTTGTCCTGTCTCTGATGTCGAGTGCTGCTAGTTCTTCACTGGTCTTGGTGTTCAAAAAATGTATTAGTTTGTTGGCCTGTTTGGGCATATGTCCCAATAAAGTTCTGGCCTTTTGAATTTCCACTTGGGCTGCTGCTATCAAATCAATCTGCTCATAAATAACCTAAATAGATCTCCATATATTACAAATGGATTGATTGATGTTAGCCCACAAAATGCCTTTGATTTCTCCCATAGGCTTATCTAAAGAGAGGTCCTTTTCCAATGCTTTTACCTTGTTCTCTAATGTTTTAACCTCTCTTGTCTTTTCTGCCATAGTCATCTTGGATTTATCATAACTCACTTCTAATTTTACCAATTTCTCTTTGGCTTATTTCAATTCTGATACTTGGAGCTTTAATTCCTCCATAGCCTTTATTAACTCCTTTGTGGTCATGGTAGTGCTATTTCCTGTTGTTGTCGTTAGGGTACCTGTGGTGATTTCTGTTGTTGATGTCGGGACGGTGGGAGGTACTACTGTTATACCTGTAGGAGGAGCAGTTGTGACTGTTGGAGCTATTTCAGGTGGCTGGGAGGTCGACTCTCCCTGCTTTTCTTGTAATACTTTCTCCAATGCCTGCTTTGTCTCACTTAATCTTTGATTCATCCTCATAAGCAGGTCCATCATGTCCTCCTCTGACTTCTACTACACAACTTCTATGGTTTGTGGATGCATAGTAGAGGGAAGCTTTAATTGTTTTCTGAGGGCAGCAATGTCCTCTTCCTTCTTCTTAATCAATGCTTTTATTCCTTTGGCATCCTTGGGATCATGTCTCAGCTCGCTGATAATATCTTCTAAGGAATTTATCCTATTGTCCTTGGCTAAATAATATGCCTTCTCCAAATCTAGTTGGGCAGAGGTGTTATTTAATGAGTTTTGCAATTTATGAGCCAACATTTCCTTATCTGCCAATGTGGAGTAGACCATCTCTCCAGTTTGTTTGTGCAACTCAATCTGGTCCATTGGATGAATGTCTTTGGCAAGGACCTCCAGATTTGTTCTGATGTAGTCAGCTGCTGACTGTGGCTGTTGAACTTTAGGCTTAAAGTGGCTCAAGATTATTTTACCTTCTTTAATGTCATATGTAAACATTAACCTTTGCTGGTTGGTGGGGGTCATTTTGAGAAATTGATTATAAAGTTGTAGCCTCAGTGGGTCATTCTGAGCCTTTATGTCCATGAATGTTCTTTTGATATCAGAACTTTGCTTGCTTTGCGACTTTGTGGATGAAATTTCCACAGTATGCTGCCTTTCTATGTCTTACCTGCGAGAGCTGGTGGATATTTCTATCACCGAGGATGTCTGTGAGCTGGTTTCCCTCTCACCTCCTAGACTTTCTCTTGTTCCTTCAATGATTTCCTCTTCAGATAGAGGATTAAGTGTTTTCCTTTTTGCCCCTGGTTTCTCTGCTGGTCCACCCATAGGTGTGCCTTCTTCCCTATCTCTTTTCTTGCCCTTTTCCTCATTAAGAGGAGTCTGCAATGTTGGTATCTCTGGTGCTTTGCTTTGGGCAAGGGGAATTTTCCCTTGGTCTTGTTCCTTTGATCTCGCTGGTTGATCTGTCATTATGTGTTGCTCTATATCTAGCACTTCTTTGCCCTTTGATGTCCCTGTAGCTGGTGTAGTGCTTACTTGTGTAGGCTGCTGAGAAGTTCTAGTAGTGGACGTCCCACTCCTGTTTGCTGAGGCAGCTTGAAAAATACCTGTCCAAAAGAGTCCAGGTCAAGAGTCTTTTAAAGATTTTTCATGGCTTGTTCCATCACTTCTTGTTGAGTAAGTTGCTCTATCAATGTACCCTCTACCCACTCATCCTGATTGGCAAATTTCTTTATTTCAGGGAGCCTAGAATTTATAAATCCATTTGGGTCATAAGGTACCCACCAGAAGCGTTTCTTCAGTTTAAGTTCTTCCCTCAATACCTTATCAGCATCTACCCAGGCTTCCTTCTTGTTAATGATGAAGGGGCCTAACTGGTTTTTTATTCTTAGCTGGGCCTTTTTCTTTGCACTATGAAAGTGAGTTAAATCTGCATTGATAATTTGCCTGAAATACTCCAGTGCAAACAATCTCATAGGCACATATTTGGGCAGCTTATAAGAGCACAACTCATAGCCATATATTATGATTTCGGTGTGATTCTGGTAGGAGTACCAGTCACCTATTCTGTAGTTTTTGGAGAGCCATAAAATCTTCTGCATATCCCTGGAGAGTTTAGGAGGAGGAGTTCTCATGAGTAGAGAGGAGACCGGATGTATAAATAGGTCAATGAATTCACAGTAGGTGTAAGGAGAATCAGAAACATGGTGGAAGACCGAGGTCCAAAATATCACAGACCTTCTCTCTCCTTGGGAATCCAATTTTCTGATAGGAAACTGAAAATTGTTTGTCTGATAGTATAAGAATAGATGATATATATATGATGAGTACTTGAAGACTCCTTCTCTGTCTAGACTCAAGAATTGGTCATGGATCTTGTTGGCAATGAATGTAGCATAGTCATATTTGACAACAGGGGGCTATCCTGGAGTAAATATGGACAACAAAACTAATGTGGCCTCATCAACATATTCACTTGTCTTAAATCCCAGGATATAGGATATCATATCAATAATGAATTTTCCAACTTCATTGAACCAGGCATGGACATAGGGAGGTGGCTCTTTGGGCTGGCAATCTGGTCTCATAAATGTTTGAGCAAGATGGGTTATGTCTGAACTGGGCAGTTTACGGCCTTGCTCAAGCAAGAATCCCATAGAAAGAGGAGCCAGAGGCTGAGTTGGTTTGAAGTGTAACATCTCATTGATGGACTCAAGAGTTATACAAAAGAGGACAGTTCCAGTGGGAGTCATAATTGCTCTCTGGGTAGGTTCATAATTGGCACAACATAGGTGGATAATATCATGGAATACATTGACTGAGGGGAGGTAGTACATAGGCAGGTTGGATTCCCATATACCATAGAGATCAGAGTTACTTCGATGATTGTTCCTAATTTTACAAAATGCCTGAAGGTGGTTTTTTTCACCAATTAAGTCTTGAATTTGAAAATCTCTCTCAGCCAAGGGAAACCACTCCACTCTTTGTGAGGTGCATTGAGGGGAGCGACATTGAGGGCCACTGGAGCTTCCATTTTTGGTTTTGTATTTTTAAACTGGGGGTGGGGCTTCTGCAGGCAAATGGGAAAAACAACAGTGGTTCTGGTGTGCTTATTTGAAGGCAGTGCGGTGAATTCAACTCGAATTTGGCTCCTTTGGAAAATTTGCAGAGAAAACTAAAATTCATAGGGTTTGGAAACAAAATTAAGGTAAATACCTGTCTTTAAAGACGAACTGTGCAGTTTGTAGTTTGTGGGATGAGCTGGAGAACAGGACTGTGGACTTTGTTTAGCTGGGTGGCAGGCTAACTGCTTGAACATTCAGCTGAACGTAATTTCGCATGCAAACAGCTCCACGAAAGAAACAAATGAAAATAGTTTAAAATGACATTTTCATGCCTTTTTGACAAAATTTGGCTTTTGCAAGACCATTTGGCGCTTTTTGGTCAGATGACGTTAGCATGACGGGATAGCTTGTCCCGTAGTGGAGGGTGACATGGCGGTGACGTGGCGATGACGTCAGCGAGGGGGTCAGCAGGCAGTAAGTGGTATTGGCCTGCACCGCTTTTGGGCTAAGGTGGTTTCAAGTGGAGGGGCTGCGAGAAGTGCGGGAGGGTGCCATGTGTCCTTGGTACAACGGTAATACCGCAGGCTCCACAAGCGGTAAAGTACAGCGGTAGAGGGGGTCGCAATATAGATCTGGGCTGTTGGATGGGCGAGCCCAAATCCGACGGCTGGTGGTCAATGGAGCTGGCAGACGGCTACGGCGCAGGGCCCAACATATGAGAAACGTTTGATTTAAATATATCAGGGTGATTTCCATTGGTTGTCGTGGGGATTAAACTGTTAATTAATCAGGTGTTAATTAACTTTTGAATATTTGTGCAGCGGAGGTTTTTAATGTATTCCAGCTGAACCATTAAACCCTCATTTATATAGTGTTATGGTTATAGATTAACCGAGGCAGGATATTAAATTTTTGGGGTTTTTCCATATGTTTACGTAATATGGGCAGGGGGAAGAATATAGGGATTTATATAATATTGTTAGCAGTTAATATGGGTTTATGAAGAGGTGCCAAGCTATAAAGTTTGATAACTTAGGCTTAGGAGAAAACAAAGGTTTTACACAAGAAATGTGGCTTCTTTTCCTTAGTAAAATAGAGTTTTACTCTGGATTTTTCATGAAATAGAGTGATTTAGGAGTATTGAGCAGATGTCAATATCCTTGGGGGAGGTTAGTAAGTGATTTTGGAAAAAGTAAAGGGGATTCAGTCATGCCTCAATTGACTTGTAACGAAACAGGTGCCATGGTACTTATGATAACAATAAGATAAATATCCTTGGAGACAAAATTAACCATAAGCATGCTTCTGCAACAGCAAAACTACCTACCTAGCCTACTGTATCTAACATTTTTTCTTCTTTTGCTTTTGAGTGCATTTGAACTAGCAAACCCTTTTTCAGCTTTTCTTTTCTTTACATGAGAAACCTATCTACATCAAACCTTGTTTCTTCCAAGGGCTCAGATTAAGCAGTTGAGCTCCTTTGCTTCTCTACCTATCTATTTACCTGTCAAGATTGAACAGTTTGGACAGATATTATTTCTCTATCTCTAAGACAAGTAAATTCAAACATGAACTGGCTAGGATTAAACTATTTGGCCATTCATCAATGGTGTCATGAATTAACAAGTTGCACACCATAAGATCACTACAACAATAGAATAGTAGTGAACTTTTGGACTTGAACACTTTCCTGGTCCTTTGTTTGGGGTTTATCTCTTTCATTTTCTTGACCATTTCAATTTTCTTTCCCTTTTATTTTTCTTTTAGGGCATACCCTCTTTACATTTTTTAACTTTTTTGATTTCTTGGGGATATGGAAAACCTTAGCGGCCAGCCAAAAGGTATGAACATATTAGAGCTTTTCAATTTCAATCATGAAAAATGATACCTATTGGTATAGGAACCTAACACTTGTCATGCAAAACCAAGGATTTATTCAAAACTAAACTCATTCAACTGAAATCCCATTGCATTAAACATTTATTATTGCTAAAGACACACAAAGGGGTGGAAAATATAATAATCTAATTTTAAGGTCACTTCCAAGTCAAACAAAAAATTTGTGTATGAGAACCCCTTGTTTGTGGGTCAAGGGACCCACATCCGTGGAGTGATTTGACTACTAAGTATACAAAGGTGTACATACTATTAGAAGGAAACACATGCTCTCAACTTTTAGGCCTACTCAATATGTACAAATATAGTTTTCTCTGATGTTAGAAAACCTAACACACCTATCCTATTAATGAAGTTGACAAATTTTTCTTCATTTGGAGTCATGTTTCTTTGGCACCTGATGGTCAGAGAGTTGACCTTATTTATGGATAATTTTCTACCACATTTATTTGCATGCTTCTTTAGAATAAGACTGATTGTATAGAACTACCCATGTTATCTTTATTGTGTTCTGGAAGTATGTCAATACAACATAAAAATTACCTACCTAGGTCTAGGTATTTTATACTAGTATGAATAATTTTTTTGTCCTTGTAGGTATGAATATTTGGAATAGCAACGTAAAAGAGGAGAAACCTGCTTGAGATTATTTGATTCCTTGATACAACTTAATTTGATCTACTTTCCAAAGTTCTCCCATAATTTCTTGTAATCCTGCATTAATACTTGAAAATGATGTAAATTCATTTTACAGAAGCTTCAAAACATATTCACTCAATCAACATCAAAGAATATGATAGAAGACAATGCAATAATACTTCAATTCCATTGAGCTAACACGAATCAATCAACACTAATGTCACAAAACATGTTTTCCATTTCTGAGAAGAATGTTTAAGAACGTAAAGGTATAAGGAGTCTAGAAACTACTCAAATTATGGCATGTGCATTAACTAGATTATAGCTAATTATGAAACATAACTCCATTAAAATAGATAGTGTTTAATGCACACCTCACATTGAATTTAAGGTGGAAACTAGGATAGCACAAAATTATTTCTTTGACCATGACAGGCTTAATAACAGTCCTCTAAATTTATGTTAGAAAATTATATATTATAGAGCAATGGAACACATAAAGTATTGCAGAAATATACACATAGAAAACACATAAAACAAGAGAGACACAGATATACGTGGTTCACCCAGTTTGGGCTACGTCCACGGAGAAATAGCCAGCCCTTCATTTTATATTATCCAGCAAACTGAAGAGATACAACCTACAGCAGATCCGCTGTAATTCCCTCTTTGCTTTCAATCTCCTCTCTCTTCCTCACTCAGAATACTGATATGCATAGAAGCAATACAATTCCCTCATATATAGCAAGGGGTTGCCTTCTAAGGCAAAAATCCCTAAACTAAACATGACTTCTACCATTAGATCTCCACCTAATGAATGGCCCAGATTTACTATGAAATTACAACATTTTACAAGGAAATTTTACATCTATTCTTAGCTTTAGGGGTGTTATCCCCGATCCCCCCACCAGGGAGGGGCTCCCAAAAGGTCGCAATCCCCCCCCCGCAGGACCCCCCCTGCAGCGAATATTTTACGGGTGGCGTTGCCGCCCAATTTTGAACTGGGGTCCAATGCAGAAATACCTTTGAATACAGAAGATAATCAGGCTCCACACCCAACAATCTCCCACTTGGAGACTAATTATAGCAACTCCACCACTACTTTATTTGTTGGAAAATGACTCCACTTTGGACCTGGCTGTTTCTCATCTTCTTCATCATACTTGAAGACCATTTGAAATTAAGCAGATTCTCAGTTTCTCCCTAGTTACAACTTTTGTTAACATATCTGCAGGATTTTGGTTAGTGTATATCTTTTCCAGCTTCAACTATCCATCTTCCAACGCTGACCGTATGAAATGGTACTTGAGTTATATATGGTTAGTCTTGCAATGAAATTCAAAGTTCTTTGCAAGATGTATGGAACTCTAGCTGTCACTATATAACCTGCCCAACTCCTGCTTCTTACCCAATTCATCCAGAAACCTTTGTAACCAAATCATTTCTTTACTAGCCTCTGTAGCAGCAACATACTCTGCTTCTGTTGTTGAGAGTGCAACAACACTTTGCAGTTTTCAGACCCAACAGATAGTTGCTCCACCTACATTAAACACATACCCTATTGTGCTCCTCCTGTTATCTCTATCACCTGCCATATCTGCATCAACATATCTCTGTAGAGAAATTTTTGAGCCACCAAAGCATAATGCTTGATTTGTGGTAGATCTCAAATACCTGAGAATCCACTTCACCACCATCCAATGTTCTTTTCCTAGATTGTTCATGTACCTAATTACAACTCCCATTGCATGTGCAATACCAGGCCTTGTGTATACCATTACATACATTAAGATTCCAACTGCTAATGCATATGGAACTTTAGACATCTAATCCATGTCTTCTTGGGTCTTTGGGAACATCTCCTTACTAAGTTTGGAATGGCTAGCAAAAGGTGTACTAATTGGTTTTGCATCGTGCATATTCAATCTTTTCAACACCTTTTGTATGTACTCACTTTGGGACAATGTTAATTTGTGATTCTTCTTGTCTCTAGTTATTCTCATACCAAGGATTTGTTTCCTAGCACCCAAATCCTTCATTGGAAATGAGTTTGCCAATTTTCTTTAGAACACATTTATTTCCTATATGTTAGAACCTGCAATAAGCATGTCATCTACATATATTAACAATATAATATAGATACCATCATTTTGTCTTTTGAGATAAACACAATGATTAGAGTGACATCTAGTATAACCTTATTCAGACATAAACCTGTCAAATTTTAGATACCACTACATTGGAGCCTGTTTTAAGCCATACAAGCTCTTCTTCAACTTGCACACTAGTTTCTCCTTCCCTTTTACCTCATATCCTTGTGGTTGTTGTATATATATCTCTTCCTCCAAATCCCCATGGAGAATGTTGTCTTTACATCTAACTACTCAAGATGCAAATCTTCAATTTCTACTAGTAAAATAGTTCTAATTGAATTCATTTTAACAATAGGAGAAAATATTTCATCAAAATCAATACCTTTCTTCTGTGAAAACCCCTTCACCGCAAGTCTATTTTTATACCTTTTTCTACCTCCATCTTCTTCCTTCAACTTGTAAATCCATTTATTCTGCAATGTTGTTTTACCCGCAAGCAACCTGACTAAGTCTCAATTCTAGTTATGTGCTAAGGAGTCCATCTCTTCTTTCATGGCTTGCTCCCACTTCTTCTTGGTTTCTACCTACACTGCTTCTTAATAACATTTTGGTTCACCAGAATCAGTCAACAATACATAATATAATGAAGGAGAGTATCATTCAGGGGGTCTACTTATCCTGGTAGATCTTCTAACACCACTTTCAGGTGTTTGAAATGCTTGTTGCTATTGTGGTTGTTGTTCTAGTTGTTGATCATTATGATTTTTAGGCACCATCACTTTTCTTGTGATATCGTCAAGAACTGTGTATTATTTGTTTTCCTTTTCCTATTTATTTTCCTGTAGCTGATCCTTATACAAAACATTTTCATTGAATATCACATCTCTGCTCCTAATTATTTTGTGTTTTTCATAATCATAAAAGCGATAACAAAAATCATTAACACCATATCCAATAAAGGTACATTTCTTTGATTTTGCCTCAAGCTTTGTTCTATTTTCTTTATTAATGTGGACAAAGGCTTCACAACCAAAAGTCTTTAAAAAAGAGTAGTTTACCTTTTTACCTGTCCATGCCTCCTCTAGAATACCACCATCCAAGGAACTTGAAGGCCCTCTATTTATTAGATAAACAACAATATCTATAGCATCTGCCCAAAATTGTGAAGGCAATCCTGCATGCAATCTCATGCACCTTGCACACTCCATGATTGCCCTATTCATCCTTTCTGACACACCATTTTCTTGTGGTGTTGCTAGAACTATCTTCTCTCTATGAATTCCATTCTCAAAATAGTACCTATCAAACTCTTTACTGCAATATTCACCTCCATTGTCTAATCTGAGACACTTCAACGTTTTTCCTATCTCATTTTCAACCAAAGCTTTGCATTTCTTGAAAGTATCAAATACATTAGATTTATTTTGAATACAATAAATCCAAGTTTTTCTTGTTACATCATCAATAAAAGTAACATAATAACGAGAGCCACCAAGAGATGATACCTGAGCATGTCCCCATACATCTATATGCATAAGCTCTAATTTTTTGATCTTCTTTTCTTTCCCAAATCTAAGGAATCTGACTCTCTTCTATTTTCCATAAACACAATTCTCACAGAATTTTAAATCAGCATGCTTCAAACCTAGCAACAAATTTCTTGAGTGAAGAATCTACAGCCCCTTCTCACTCATGTGCCCGAGCCTATGATGCCACAATGCCGTATCCTCTCCTGTCAAGGTTAAAGCATTAACAAAATCAGAAATACCATTGCATAAATACAATGTACCAACCTTTCCTCCTTTCGCTATTACCAGGGATCCTTTACTGACCTTTCAGGTTTTATTTGTGAAAGTAGTTACGCAGCCTTCACCTCCCAACTGCCCTATTGAAATCAGATTTTTCTTCAGATATGGAACATGCCTTACCTCCTTCAATAGCCACTGATTTCCATTTTTCTGTTTTAGAAAAACTATACCCATTCCAATGGTTTTACAAGGTTTATCATCACCCAATCGAACCTGTCCAAAACTTCCATGAACATAATCATAAAAACATTTCCTATTAGGTGTGGCATGGATTAAGGCCCTTGAATCTACCACCCAGGCATCAATAATATTTTCTAATGAAAGAATCAAAGCATCTTGGAACACATCACCTGTTACATTGGCTTCATGCTTAGTTTCTTGCTACGCGTCTCCTTCTTTTCCATTCTGAGACTTGAAATATTTCTTCAAGTGTCCTTTCTTCCCACATTTCTAGCACACTATCCCCGATCTGGACTTGGATCTACCTTTTCTTGACTTACTGCGGTATTCTGGGCTCTTTCCTCTTTCCATTTTTCTTCCCCTAGTCTCTGTAGTCAAAGCATTACTTGATGTCTCACCGAAGCTTTTCTGTCTCATTTCCTCACTAAGGATTGCACCGACAACATCATCAAACTTTAAAGTACTAGATCCAGAGATAGAGTTACTAATGGCCATAACTAAATCATTCCAACTTTCTGGCAATGAGCACAGAAATAATAGAGCCCTAACTTCATCATCAAAAGTCACCCCTACAGAACTTAACTTACTTGTAAATGTATTAAAATCATTTAAATGGTCTACAACAAATCCACCTTCTGACATCATCATATTAAATAAATTATTCATATGAAATACATTATTTGAGGCTGAGGGTTTTTCATATAGTTTGGTCAATGTCGAAATTAAACCCTTTATCGTTGTTTCCTTTGAAATATTAAATGCTACCGACGTCATTAGGCATAGCCGTATTGTTCCAAGTGCCTTTGTATCAAGAATATTCCATTCTATATCTATCATACTCGTCAACATCTTTGTCTTTCCGCTCAATGGTAGGTACAAATCTCTCTAATACAGACAATCTTCCATCTACATCTTCCATAGCTGGTAGTTTTGGCTATTGAATTTTTTGACCCTAAACCTACCATCTTCTGCCATTTCTCCCACTCGAACCAGGAACCCTTCTCTCCTATGAGTTTATTAGCCAAATAAACCTTCGACTCTGATACCAGTTGTTAGAAAATTATATATTATAGAGCAATGGAACACATAAAATATTGCAGAAATATAAACACAGAAAAAACATAAAACAAGAGAGACACAGATATACATGGTTCACCTGGTTTGGGCTACATCCATGGAGAAAAAGCTAGTCCTTCCTTTTATATTATCCAGCAAATTGAAGAGATACAACTTATAGCAGATCCGTTGTAATTCCCTCTTCGCTTTCAATCTCCTCTCTCTTCCTCACTCAGAATACAGATATACATAAACGCAATACAATTCCCTCGTATATACTGAGGGGTTACCTTCTATGGAAAAAAACACTAAATTAAACATAACTTCTACCGTCATATCTCCACCTAATGAATGGCCTAGATTGACTACGAAATTACAACATTTTACAAGGAAATTTTACATCTATTCTTAGCTTCGGGGGTGCTGCCGCTAATCCCCCGCCAGGGGGGGGCTCCCGAAAGGTTGCAACCACCGCCCCCGGACTCCCCTTGTAGCGAATATTTACGGGCGGTGATGCCACCCCATTTTGAACTGGGGTCTAATGTGGTGATACCTTTGAATATAGAAGATAATCAGGCTCCACACGCAACAATTTATAGGTTGTGGACTTCTTTATTCTCACTTTTCACAATATCCTGAATCATAGAAATGTATTCCTTACAAGATGCTTCTTCATTATATAAACCTGACATGTTCAACCAAGGATTTAGTCACAAATAAACTCATTCAACCCAAATCCCATTTCATCAAACATTTACTACTGCTAAAGACACAAAGAGGGATGGAAAATAATATAATCTAATTTTAAGGTGACTACCAAGTCAAACAAAAAATTGGTGTATGAGAACCCCTTGTTTGTGGGTCAAGGGACCTACCTCCATGGAGTGATTTTTATACTAATCCTACAAAGGTGTACATACTCTTACTAGGAAACACATGCTCTCAACTATTAGGCTTGCTCAAGATGCACAAATCTAGTTTTATCTAATGTTGGAAAACCTAACACACCTATCCTCATAATGAAGTTGACAAATTTTTCTTCATTTGGAGTCATCTTTCTTCTGCAACTGATGGTGAGAGATTTGACCTTATTTATGGATAATTTTCTACCACATTCATTGGCATGCTTCTCTAGAATGAGATTGATTGTATTGGACTTCCCAGATTATGTTTATTGTGTTCCATTATGTTGCAAGTATATCAATACAACATATAAATTACCTACCTTGGTCCAGGTCTTCTTGTCTAATATCAATAATTTTTTTGTCCTTGTAGGTATGAAGATTTTAAATAGAAACCTTATCAATTGGGTCTATGAGATAGAGCACCAGTAAATAAACCCAGTACAGTGAAGTTGTCACTTTATATGTACTATCAAGGTACTTTAAATCTATAATTCATTTATGTGGAAAAGTGAAACCATACCTCAATATCCTTCAGAATTTCTTTTTCCAAAAATGGTACACTCTTGACACTTTTAATGTTATTTGAAGCAATATAATAAATATCATTTTGTTTTTCAGTCATATTTTCAATAAAATCATCCAAGATAATCATTTCCTCATCATGCAACCATGAGAATAATCATAAAAGAGGAGCAATCCACTTGTGATTATTTGAGTCTTTTTTTGGGTTAAGGGGGCCTAACCTAGGTTCAAACTTAATTTTTCCAACCAGAAAAACCCTAATAGTTCACCCTTTTAAAAACAACCTGCATAGTGTAGGCTATAGTCTCACCTGAAGCAATATGGGGGGATGCTAGAACTAGGTTTCTTCATCCAGAGACCATGTGATGTAATCTGAATCCCTTGTAGCTCATATCTTCCTTCACACATATCTGTATCTTCCTATGGTTCACTATGGAAATTCTATCCAAAGGACTTCTAGACCTTTGTGAAGGTCTATGATCAGGATTTTCATACCTAAAAGAAGCGAACTTACAACTTTCTCTTAGTAAATACTAAGCCTAGATCTACCTTCACAGAGATATACTAGCTTTTAACAGATATCATAATAGATCTAGCTAATACCTTTGCAAAATTAGATCATTACTCATTCCATGCACATATATTAAAGATTCAATAGTTTCACGTAGAAGATACACTTTATTTCATAGAAAACAAATCATTAAGAAACAATGCATGAACTTGAACAAAATTAAGAACAAGGCACAGATGCAAGATATTCGGTCCAAAAGCAATCTTTATTAGATTCATCGTTCAAATTACAGTCACTTCCACCTTGTGCACCCAGCCTCAAGGGCTCATGCACTCAGCTACAGCGTTGCCAAGGTCCCCACGCACTCAGCTGCAGGAGCCTTTCCCTTTTGCATAAGTACAAGAAACAAAGCTTTACTTCCTTAGCAATTTCACTTACACTTGTTTTTCTCCAGAAGCTATTATCTTTAGACTCGCTATGAATTAAATAACTATAGCCTTTCTAATACATGTTGAAAAGTGTGCAACAAGAAATGCTTGTTGAGAATGCAACAAGATGATGGAGCTTAGTGAAAAGAGTCGCCTTCACTAAGTGGGCCCGCAGTCTATTTTTGGCGCAAGTCTATTTTTAGACTATGTCTATTTTTAGACATATGGATCATGTCTATGGATTGCAGGTTGTTGTTTATGGATGATTGATCAAGTTCAGAAAATAGATGGACTTCTATTTTTGATGAAAGTGTGATTGATCACAGTGTGAGTGATCAAGTCTATTTTTAGACTGGCTGTCAAAAAATAGAAAAGTCAAATATTATTATCTCACAATAATATTTGGACTATAAACTTAATCTTATTCTCTTGGAGCACTTCAGTTTGAGCTACAGAGGTGGCACATGCAGCTGTCAGAAGGAAATACGATTTTCTTATGAGTCAGTTGAGTTGTTGCATGCATGACTTCAGTTAGAACTCAAGTGAGTTGAGTTTAGTGGGCTGGAGGTGCAGTTGATGGAGTTGTGTTCAGTTTAGCTTTGTTAAACTGGTTGTATTTAGTCTAACTGGCAAATAGACTAGAGATGAGTTGGGTGAATTAGTTATTAATTAATTCACAAGTTATTAACTCATAATACAACTAATGAATACATCAGTTAACTCAGTTGCATGTCAGTGCATGTTCAGTTCAACAGGGACAGGTGGTAGAGAATCAGATTGCTATCAGTTGTGACTATAGTTGTGCACCAGATCTTGCACAATCAAGGGATTGAGTATGCCAATGAGTTTGCCCACGTATTTGCCCACATTTTAGCTTATGCTCACGTCCACAAAGCGTGAGTAACTATTTTGCAGGTGAAAAAACGAGTTTGGTGAGCCATTCTCATCAGTTCTTGAGCAGGTATTGAGCAGTGGAGGCAGGCAAGCAGTGGAAGAGATTTGGAGATCAGATCTGAGCTGTATTGTGTGTAACAGAGGTGGAGATACTTGTGAGAAGTATTATGCTGTGTAATGTTACATGACTCAATCATTAATATACAGATAGTTGGGGTTTTTAGCGAGATGCTTTCCCCGGGATACATACTGTGTTAATGTGTGAATGCTCTTGATGTTTTATTGTTATTGATGCTGCTATATTGATGATCAACGTAGAGGAGCTTATGTATTGTGTATGTTTTCCGCAATAGTACATGATCAGGATAATCTCCATTGAATATGTGTTAAATTATTCAAAATTTCTACAGTTATGCCATTCGGACTCAACAATGCACCCACGGTGCTCTCAACGATTGTGAATGCTGCTTTTAGAGATTATATCCACAGGTTCTTAGAAGTTTATATGGATGATTGGATAATTTATAGTTTGCTGAAGAAACACTCCAATTTTCTTATAATCGTGTTTGATCAATGTAGACAGTTGCAAATCTCATTAAACTTGAAGAAGTGCATATTTTTGGTCCCCTTCGGCACGCTCTTGGGCCATATATTATGCAAGGAAGTAGTGTGTGTAGACCTCGCTAAGGTTGCGACAATCGTGAACATGGATCCACTCAAAAGTGTAAAACAACTTAGATCCACCTTGGGCCACACATGGTACTACGTGAGGTTCATCCACAACTATGCCTCGATTACTGAACCAATGGAGAAGTTGTTAAAGAACACTGAACGGTTCACATGGTTCGAAGAATGTGATGCCACACTTAATATATTGAAAGAAAAATTGGCAAGTGCACCAATCCTGGTTTATCCAGATTGGAACAAACAGTTTCATGTTCACATTGACACCTTAGGTATTGCATTAGCAACCATCTTGGCTCAGCCCGGGGTGAGAAACTTTCGATCACCCCATTTACTTTGCTAGAAGAAAGTTATCTATGGCAGAGAAAAACTATACCACAACTAAGCGCGAGGCACTTGTGATGGTATATTTGCTTCAAAAGTTACGACATTACCTGCTAGGATGTCCTTTCAAGTTTTTCACTGGTCATTCTACTTTGAAATATTTAGTGAACAAACCTGTACTTGAAGGTAGGATTTGCAGATGGCTTATGGTATTCCAAGATATCACATTTGAATTAATTGTTAAGCTTGACCGACTGAATGTGGGACCTGATCACCTCTCATGGCTAGAGTTAGGTGAAAGTGGAGGACCCCTTGATGATTGACTACCAGATGTCGATCTATTTCGAATTAAAGCTGTACTAGATTACTTGGAGGATATAACAACATTTCTAGCTACATTTAAATGTCTAGAGGAATACACAACAACACAACGAAGGAATATGGTTGTCCAGGCTGCAGATTATCAATTGATTGCGGGACAACTGTACAAATTGGGCCTTGATCAAGTGTTGCGTAGATGTGTCCTCAACCATGAGAGACAATATGTATTATGGGAGTGTCATCCAGGGGTTGTAGGAGGCTGTGTTGGGGAAAGGCCACCACAAGGAAAGTACTACAGGTAGGGTTGTGGTGGCCCACAACTTTCAGGGATGCAAAGGAATATGCTAGAAGGTGTGACATTTACCAAGGGGTTGGGAGACCATCACATCGAGATAAACTACCCTTGCAACCAGTACACGTACTACAAATATTTGAGAAATGGGAATTTGACTTTATAGGACCTATCAATTAACCGATATGCCACTCCCATGCCAATTATATCATCATCGCCGCAAAGTACCTTACCAGATGGGCAGAGGTTGCACTGGTTAAGGACTGTACTATGGATACTACTGCCATATTTATTTTTGAGAACATCATATCCAGATTTGGGGGCCCCAGAGTCTCACTAGTGATCAGGGGACCCATTTCATAAATGAAGCAATTGCCTCGTTACTTCAAAACTTCATGATACAACACCATAGGAGCAGTCTATATCACCCTGAAGAAAATGACACGGTGGAGGCTTTCAATAAGATATTAGAAAGGGGCTTGACCAAGATATCCTCAGCCAATAGGGATGATTGGGATGAGGAGATGCCAACAACTCTATGGGCCTATCACACAACTGTTCAACACTTCCACAAGCATACACCTTTCCATCTAGTATATGGACGAGAGGTTGTGTTACATGCCGAATTTGCTATTCCCAATATTTTCATTGCACATGAAACTCATATAAAGAAGGGAGAGTAAATTCTGAAGAGGTTGGAGGAACTTTTAGAACTGGATGAGGCTAGGTTCATGGAAAATTTCCATCAAACGGTCGAAAAGCAGAGGCAAAAGGCATGGCATGACAGGCACATTAAGCATAAATCATTCATGGTAGGAGGACATGTTCTGCTATATAATAGAAAATTCTTGAAGTTTCCAGGGAAGATACAGATGCATTGGTTAGGGAATTTTGTTGTTGTGGAGGTGAAGGAACCAGGTGCAGTTGAGCTTGCACAACTAGATGGTGTTCTATTGCCAGAATGGGTGAATGGCGCATGCCTGAAACCCTTCCAAGGATCAAACAATTCCACTCCAAATTGATGCATCTTCGAAAGGAGATCATAGGTAGGATTAGGCAACACCAGTTACTTCTTTGTCATGTATTATTCACGTCTATTATTTCAGTTGAAATTATTCTAGAATAAATCTCCCACCAAGACTCTTCCAGTTGTAAAGATACTTTCACCCCATCGCAACTGCATGTGGTTGGAGGGAGTCACACGTGTTAGGTGTCATTTCCATAATAATTAGGCAATAATTTCTAGTGTCACCTCAAATTTATGTTAAATATTACCCATAATACCCATAATCAATTCCTAAGTGTCTCCCATCATGATACCATAATTACCCATTAACTCCACCTTTCCTTTTTCAGTTTTGTGTCATTCGAGTTAGGTCCATCTCATTCCATGACAGTGTTAACACAATTGAGAACGCATAGGGAAAGTTACCATAGTAATTAGTTGGGAGGTCTAGTCAGAAACTTCATGTTGAGCTTTACTACTTAATCTGAATGGGAATGTCGAGTTCTTCAGAGTTTGAAGCCAAGATGGTAGAATTTCTAAGTCTGTAGTCTGTTCCCAATTTCCTTTGTCCCAAGCTTAGGTCTGAGCCCCTAGTGTCTCGTGTCTATCAATGCCATTCCAAAATGATGAAGGGAGTGATATATGTTCCAGAGTTTGAATTTGATGAAAGAATCATGAAAACAGAGCCAATTTAAGGAAACTATGATAAAGCAGTGCTAGTTGATAATGACTTCTCAAACTCCTTCCAATTTCTAACCATGAAGCGTGAGGTCTACATTGAACTAGTGATTAAGGCTGATGGAAGTCAATCCATCAAAGTCATAGACTATTTCATAGGAATTCAAATGGCAACCTTGTTGAATTTGAGGAGTCTTCTCGTGTTCGAAATCACTAGGGCCGCCATGCAGTGCATGAAACTACTTATCAACAAAATGCATGGAGGATAACTCTAGCTTGACAAGGAACATTCAATTCACATGGTTGACATCTAGAGGCTCACAGGATTATCATCGACTGGAAATGTTGTATCCACTACATTCCAGACAGCCTCCAAGCGGGAGAAGAAGACAAAAAATGACAATTACTATAACAAGTATGACACCCATAGAGGAGGCAAGGGCACTCTCACAGAGACAATCAACTCCCCCAATATCAAGTTCACATGCCATATCATTACAGGGAAGCTCATGGACCATTTTTCCAAGAACAAGTGCATGCTCAATACTATTTCAACTATAGAGCACTGTGTACAAGGCACATAGTTGAACTAGTGCATTTTCCTACTTCAAGAACTGTTTGGGGCCTGTGAGGAAATTTACAAGAGATCAACCCACTTCATTTATGGGTACCTTGTCATTACTCTAGCTATGTGGAAATGGTGCTCACTAGAGGGTTGAGAGTTGGCTCATATCACAGAAGGCCAACATCTTTCTCTTAGGTACATGCCTTGGTGAACCTCGGGATGGTACAAGAAAATGTTGGAGGTCGTCAAGACTATGGAATGGATCCTGAAGCTGATGCTCGATGATCATTCATCAGAAGTATGGTTTGGTGTTAGTCATGGGAATACCTGGATAAACCCGCAATGTGTCCATTCCCACACATTCTAGATAAGACCTCAAAAGTTTATTTTGACTGAAGAAGTGTTCCATACAGAAGTAAGCTCGTGACCAAGCATTACAGGGGAGGTTCGCAAAGAAAAGCACATATATTTCTTTGGAGGGATAGTGCCCCAACCACTACTGAAATACACACCTACGGATTCAAGGAAGTGGTTGGCTGAAGAAGAGCTGCAACTTGTCATCAAGAGACTCGAGAAACAAATGCACTCCCTTAAGGAAACTATCGTCAATATCAAAGTCTTGATAGGTTCGTTCCCTACTTTTGTTGAATTTCAGCATTTAAGGAAGCGTGAGTCCGTAGTTATTACTCCCCTAGTTGTTGCACTTCCGGTTGTAGGGCCCCATTCCCAGTCCAAACTGATAATCCCAAAAGCTCGACGACCAAAGGCTACAAAACCTCTAGTTGGGTCTAAAAAGAAGAAAAAGAACCCCGCTAGACAAATTGTCGATATGACTCTTGAAGAACCCCAATCACAAAAAACATTGCCCATTATTGAAGAAACTCCACCCTCCACTTCTGTTGCGTCACCTAGATTGCACAATCCATCGCCGCACCACAACTTCCACATCCACCACCATTTCAGATACCCTACCCTCTGGAACACTATTGGGTTCTGAATACGTCATATCATTCAGTATATAAAGTCTCGATTCATAAGTCATATTCTCGCATTTATGACACCTTCCAAACAATTATACCTCCAACTTCTGCTAAAAGTACCTCTTTCACCTTATGGTTAATTATGATGGATTTCTTATCTTTTTAATGGTTAAATATGTTTTTAACATGGTTTTATCAATGACAGTTTACTAATCTAGTTATGTGGCCAAGAAGCATGCTCGAATATGAAAATTTCTATTTCTTTACCAACTCGGTAACAATTTGACAGTTCAGTACTTGGTTCGGTACCAGTTCAAAATTTGGTACTTAATTCTACATCTACACGAATGGATAAAAGTGCAACTCACATTAGATATCTACATTTGTGCATGATCACTGTTGGGTCAATTTGCTATGCAAATTAACACAAGTATTTAATTATCAAGTTCGACTTGTAAGCTTGGAAGCATGTCCAAAATATATGGATTTTAGTTGTAGTCAATTTTAGAAGATGAAATGTAAAGATTGAAAGAAATGCATATTACAAATATAAAATCTAAGTAAGTAATTTCCTATTCACTTATGTAATATGTAAGGGATGAGGCTCCTAACTTAAGAGAACGAGGTTGTCCTTCCCTACAATACTACTTTCATGAAGAGAAATCCAAATCACTAATTAACAATGGTTTATGATGCAGAAGATGTAAAAGAAGAGGCTCCTAACTAAGGAGGTCCAGATTGTCCTTCTTCACAATTCTACTCTATCATAATCACCATTGATTCAAACTAGAAATGCAGAAATAACTTCAAATAAGAAAAGGAGAATGAAATTCAGTTTTAGTTCAAGATCAAACAGAAGGGGAATTTAACTTAAATTCCCATGTGTCCCTTCATATGTAGATTAGAATTAAACCAATATTCATTCAAAAATCATCACACATCTAGATACATTTGAAACAAGAACTAATTTATGAAAACTATGAAAATTTAACCAAGAAGTGCACTTCACTTGGTGTAGGGGCCTTCCACCCTTGCCTTGCACACTTGAAAAAATCTCAACTAAAACAACTTCAGTAAATCAACCAAGCATGAATAACAAATTGAAATGAAAAAAGTTCTTCAATTAACTTTCAGTCTTCAAAGAGTCTCAAAATCAGATTACATAAATTCTACATCCTTAAGTCTTCAATAGTCTTGGCTTAAATAGAGAAATAATAAACAAACTTGACTAAAAAGTCTCTAGCAACCTTATCTATCCTACCCCCATCTATTGTGGTCGAATCCACCCATTCAGTTACACAAAATTTGGAAAAATCCCAAAAATCACTAATTTTGGCCTATTTCCTAGGGATTTCCTGAATGACTGGTCTTGTTTGACTAGCTTTGACCGAGCCTGTTTAAGCTTGGTTTGACCGAACCAATAGGATTTCATTCAATCTTAGTTACCAAGCTTTCTAGAAATGTGCTCAGCTCGTGCCCAAGTGTCTTGAAGTATGACATCAATGAAGCCATTACAAGAATTTATGATCCTGTCCAAAAATGCACTTAAAATCCAATTTTTGTAAAAACATCTAAAAATTGCAAAACTTAATTTATATACCTAAATATGCATAATATGGTCAAAATAAGGTGTATTTGGATGATACAATGTGGAAAATGATGGAAATTAGGTGGATTTTAATAAGCAAAATTTGATAAAAAATGAGGGCCAACACTCACACTTATGTCCCTCTCACTAATGCGATTCCTTATAACTCCATAAATATTTTGTGTAGTAACCCCCAACATAAGTGCCACTCTTCAAGGATTTTCAATCCTTTAATTTATTATGTAGCTTTTCATCCATAGTTATATTTAATGCTTGATTTCTCAACTTGTAGGTTCAACATTCTGGTGTGAACTCGTGTTATCGAGCTTTGGAGGGCATGTTTGGATGCATGAATGAGCATACATTGTCACGTTGCTGTCGAAAGTTCTTTTAATTACTCATGCACCTCTTCCTTTACTCCTTGCTGAACTACACCTTTAATCAGTTCCAATTCCATGCACATCAACATTTTGTGACCATCAATGTTTTGTGTTGTCTTAGTTCTGATCCCATAAGTGGAAGAAACCTTCAAACCAATGAGGCATGTTCTTAGTTTCTTATTGAAATACTTGGATCTCATATTATATTCTACTCACTATGTAATTAAAACAATTTTATTTTTACAAATTAGATTATCTAAGTCTATTGTTTTCAGTCCAATATTATTATTGTTTTTGGTCTCTAAATGATTTTAAATGAACTTTTCTCACACTTTCCAAGCATGATAATTTTTTTTACTTCGATAATATTTGGTCACTGAGTGTTCTAAATATTATGGAAGCAAGACAACTAGGAAAAAATTGTATTCATGAAACAAATTTCTGCAACGTTGGTAATTTTTGAGTTTGGGCTGTTTGAGAGAGATATTCAACAAAATTTTTGTAAGTGAATATCTTGTACTTAGGCATTGTTTCCTTCCATTATAAGTGTGCTATAGACAATTTAAGAAGATTTGTTCCCTTATTTTCATTTTAAAAAACAATTATCCAAATTGTAGTTGATTATTGCCTTCCACATTTCCCCCACTCCTCCTATCGACGTTCCTTTGCACCTCTAGGTGCAAATGGTAGTTTAACTTTATTGGGGAAAGATGTAAGCAAGGTGCACAAAATTGAGGGAAAAGGAGGTGAAAATGGTTGAAACAAATAAGGTTTATATGGCTTCTCAATGACAAAATTGAGGGCCAACAAGAGTGCTATTGAACATGCTTCCATTGTAACATCCTACTAGGTTTCTTCTTCTTCTTGTGAGAGAATTTAAAAAATATATATATTTAGGTCTAAGATGAAGATACTTAGGGTTTTCATCCATGTTGAACTTAGAATTATGTTAATCTCTTTTTTAGTTATAGATCTAATGTTGAATTGAGATACAAAAATATAATTGTCAATTTTCAACGAAATTTATTTATTTTATTTTATTCCTAGGAGTTTTTCTTTTTAGTTACACTGGTTATGGTTAGTCATATCAACAACAATGATTTTCCCCCTTCATTTGGAGAAATAATGATGCTAATGTCTCTTCTTTAAGCAGGTTCCTTAAACTTTAATGTTGTAGGTTTTAACTCTATACAATTAAGTAATGCAAACAAATTCTATAAAAAAGCAAAGAATATACAATGACACACACACATATTAACATAGATATTTTACCTTGGAAACTCAAACCGAGAAAACTAGAAAGACTTTTTTAATATATTCTAGCTATATAGTGTTACAATACAATATGTATATCCCATGACATCCATAAACCACCAATCCGTTTACCTCATATTAGATTAAAATTATAGTTCCTTAATTGGAATTACAAAACCATAGGCTAAAATACCATGTGCCCCAAAACTACTAAAAGATAAAATCATGTGGTGAAAACTACCAAAAATAGATACAAAAATTTCCCAATTTTTTTTTTTTTTGGGTGTTGCTCCAAAACCCCCATGTAGGGGCACTTCCCACCCCTTGCGACCCCCCAAACAAGGGAGGTTGATGCCTTACTTGTGAAAATTACCTTAAAATTCACTTATGATGTATTATCCTAAGATGGTGGACTTGTGACAAAATATGAGAAGGAAATGAGGTAAAACCATGTCAAAATAAAGATTTATGAAGCAAACTTAGAGAAACCTTAAAAATCGCTTATGATATATTATCATAAGAGGGTGGACTTGTGACAAAATATGAGATGGAAATGAGGTAAAAAAACATGTCAATATAAATATTTATGAAGTAAAATTAGGGAAACCAGTACTAAAAATGATGGAATTCCAGATCTAAACACCCATATGCATAGATTTAGGAATATTTTGACTTTTTAGGTATATAAGGATTTTTTTTTTATAGCTTAATTTAAACATGTTGTGATTTTTTAAAGTAACATTTTTTTAATATTTGTTTTAAATTTAACATAAATTTTAAAAAATTGCTAAAATCATAAATATTATTTATTAAGATTACACAATTAAACTTTAGAATACTAAATCTACTTATACATTTAAAAACATAGTTTTAATAATAAATGTTTTTAATTTACTAAAAATTATAATGAAAAGTTATAATTTAACAAAAAAATGATATACGCAAAATCATATAAATTTATTCTTCTATTCTTTCGACTTAAAAAATTGGTTATTAAAACAATGACTTGTTAAAAATGGTGGTGGTATGAATGGACTCATATCCCCCACACTTTCCTTCTCATACTCTCCTCAACAACAATAAAATTCTAATTTAGGTGGATGCATCCTCGTACATGAACCTTGTAAGATTGCCATCTAGTGGACAAAAAATTATCACAAACCTTGTAATATTTCCATCCTGTGGTCAAAAAGTCATCGTAGATTAATGTTTTTGCTTGAGAAATTATGTAAAACCAATCATCTAATGTTGGTTGGAATACCAACATATTGTGTTGAAATATGGTCTACTAAAAAAAGTCACATTTCTGATATCTGTTGAAATTATAAATGTTGTGGCAACTTCAAATAATACCCCCTGAATATCATGCAGTATGATTTCCCTCTAATTGTGACTGCAATCCATATTGTTAAGGTTTATGATTTCTTTTATTGGTGTATTGTTTTACCTAGGAGTTGATACTATTTACTATACAAATGGTCTCTTGTTGTTTGCCTTTTGGTGCAATGGCGTACTAAAACCCAATCTATTACAAGGTTGTTTTTTCCATGCGTAGAGCCAACAAGTAAATGATTAGCAAGGTGAATATCTATAATATATTATATAACTATATCTATCAAAGAACATTAAATACAATGCAAGAAATAATGAAAAACAAAAGAAATGAACATAAGAGGTATGGGAAGTGAGAATTCTTTATTTCTTGATGAAAATAGTTATAAATAATCCCAGAGACACTAAAGGGAGCTAATAGAGCAAAGGGGCTCTATGAATCTCCTAAGGAAGGCCCCTTTTCCCTCTACTTGCAAGAATGATCTCTCCTCAAAGAAGTCCTATCATATCTCTCAATGGTGAGCTCCTTGAACATAAAGAAATGCTAACTGGCTTTACAATTTGGCAGCATAACTTTACATTGGATTCTCTCTTGTTTTGGTCCCAATTCCACTCATATTTATAGGCTCAAACCCAAGCCTTGGCTCCCTTCGGTTCATTTTATGAGATTTGATCTAGTGGGAGACAAGAGGATTCCCTTGGAGGCTCCTTAATGCTAATTTAAGAGTGGAATGGCTCAAGATTGAGTTAGGCATGCATGTCATGTCAACAAAGGGATGCTCATTTAACGTGAAGTGGTGACTTACTAAGTTGTTACTTTTGCGGATCCATGTGACTATCGATGAAATAAATGTGATTATCCATGCAAGACTACTGAAGTGACTCTACATGGTTTAATTTTTGAAATTTGAACCTTAGGAACCTTTAGTTTTTCTGATTCATGATGATTTTCAATCTTCACTAGTACACTTGCATGTGTCATTATTTATTGTTGAGCATTTGTGGTGAGTGTAATCGGGTGTACTATTTTTCAGTGATAACACCTCCCAAGCTCTTTTGTCTTCCTTAATTTGATGGTTGCTTTGTATTTTTATTATGTGACACTATTAGGTGCCAATGATAGTAGAAAATCCTCTAACAAAGGTGATGCGGGTTATGAATGTTAAGGAATCAATATCGGAAATATTTAATTAGAGATTTCAAATCTCTTCATGCACTTTTCTCACTAAAGGTAAATGTTGCTATGAAATCTAGCACTTTAGTGCAAATCCTCACTAAGAAATCTAGATTAAGAGCAACGATAGGATTAGTCACCATTATCACCTTAGTAATTATTCCATTATTTTTATATGATAAAATATAATACCCACAAGGGAGGCTTTCCCAACATATGTCACGGATTAGATAACCCAAGTGCTTCCATGCTAAAAACCCCCTAAGGGTTCTACTGTAAAATTCACCCCAAAAGAAGTGTTCAATATTTAGGTTTTCATGTGAGATAAGATGTAATTCCAAGACAACAAGTTTAAAGTATGCTTTGGCTAAATCTATATGGCTTCATAAGTTCTTGAGAGGCTCAAATATGTTTCCAAACATGTTATATATAATTTACAAATTATTGTTAGAAAGTAGGATTTTAATTAACACAATTACAACATGTAAATATTTATAACAACAATAACTAAATAGTCCAAATTTTATAATAGGCAAGTGAAAAATAAGAGTTAATCAATGTAAACTATCAATTAAATTACAATAATTTTTAATGGCTAAAAACATGTAAAATAGCAAGAAAATAATAAATAATGTTGAAAAATATAGTTTTTGGCGTAACCCAACCCTAATATACCCTAGAAACCATTTAAAAAAAAGAAGATTTGTTTTTTCTTGTGATATTAACAAAAGAATGGCCTAGTTCCTTTCTCAATCAAGGGCATAATGGAGTCTAAGTCTAAATCTATGGAAGAGCACTTATGGAAGTGATTTAAGAGAATAGATAAAGCAAAGATTAGTTCCTAAATTCCTCAAACCCTAGCATTTTTCACTCTTACTAGAGAAAAAATGGGAGGAAGCTACACTTAGGTTCCTCAAGAGAAACTTGATGATAATCTTGTCGAGGAGATGTTGTAGCTGTAAAAGATTCAATAACACTTCAATGAAAATTTCATTCAAACCCTAATTCTATGACAAGTGTAAGATGGAACATGATACAATAAATTTCCACAAAATCACCATAGAATCACATTCATCATCCAAGAGGGAGAACCAATCCAATCACAATATCCTTCGAAAGACAATTTTCTCATTTAATGTTCCATAGTGACCAAGATAAAAGAGACAAACTAGTGCTCACTCTCTTAAGTGTTAGTGTAATAATGATACTAAGGTAAATTGACCTCATTTTATTTATATGAGGCAACCAAGTATATTTTACCTTAAATAAGACTAGAATCCCCAAAATTAATATAAAATGCGATTACAAGTTGGATATGTCACAATCCAACCCCTAAAGATAGCTAACTCAAAGATAAAACATAAAAATAAGCCTCAACTAGCCCACACATGTGAGTCGAAACCTCCAAGGGTGACATCATCCTCATAAAGGTGTGTATCTCATCAAAATGTTCCATGAATGAGTCAAATGGGTTCTTCTCACTCCAAAAGTCACATCTCCTCATCAAATGGTGTTTAATCATCAAGTAAAGTCTCCTTCAATAGGGCGTTATCATCAAATATACCCATGTCATTAATCCAAGCCACCTGAAAGGGATATTATGGAGCTATGGCATGAAATCATCATCTAGGCCAGTGTACCATTCCCTTAAAAGGGGTCTCAAATCACCATCATAATTAAATCATCTAAAAAATAAGGCAACATCCATCAAGAAGGTGCCATGCAAGCTTAGGGGCACCTTATCATCTTTTGGGTATGACAACTCTCTAAGAAACACCCTGGCTTAGATATGGAATGTTTTAGGTCTTGGAGGGAGAAAAGAGTGTCATAAAAAATGTTGAATGCATCCCAAGGTCAATGCTTTTCAAATTTTGAGCAACATCATAGTTCTGGTACCTAGTGGAGTCATGAAGTGGGCTTGGATGTCCTCTCTGAAGTGTTGGAGCAACATTATGCAATCCCTTGAGGGGTGTCAACTATACTTGGGAGTAAGAATATAACACATACATATAGAATCAAGTGAGATCAAAATCATAAGTGCAATCCACCATAAGATTCTCAAAGTGGACCGTATTTAATGTAAAAGGCATTGAAGTACTTTACAGAAGAATAATCTTCAAATGTCTTTCTAGCTTATGATTTCTAAACAAGTTACCATGCCTAGGTACGGGAGGATTATCATTGTCAATCTAATTTATGGATTTGAATTAGAGTATCTATTTTAATATCAATCTAGGTTGGTAAACTTAGAAGCACACCAAGGTATATGGATCTTAGATTTAACTAGTGTAGGAAGTAGTTGTTTAGATGAAAATAATGGAAATGCATATTACAAATAAAAAATACAGATTGTAAAGAAAGCATAGAAATTCTGATCTATAAGCATGAATAAGTGAATAGTGATTTTATTTGAATTGTAGTCAACAATGAAGAGGCTCGTGTCTTAGAGATCCCGATTGTCCTTCCTTTTGATTTATTTTTCAACAAAACCAAATACACCATAAAACATAACACTTGATTTAAAAAAGCAAGAAAGGATGAATGCATAGATAAAAATTCTAGTCCAATTCTTAGTTCACAAGGAAGGGGCTCCAAATTGGAGACCTGTGTTGTCATTCCTTACTCAAATTAGTCATTGAAAGGAGATCAATTCCAAAATATGAATGGTCATGACATGTTAATAAGTTTATACATAAAATATTCACAAGAGATTATACAGAAAACTAAAATGCTAACTTATTCACAATTATGCACATTAATTCACATAATAATGTACTTAACTCATTATGGGGGCCATCCACCTTTTCGTGGTACACTCTAAAACAATCAGCTACAACAATTCACCATTCACAACAATGATCCACCATAAATATGAAGCAAGTCTTCAATTATATTCAGAAAGATAACAATCACAATGATAATAATATGTCCATAGTTACTTAGTAGTTGTGCTTAAATAGGCTAAGAATGTAACAAAATCAACTATAATGGATGTAATAACCAACAAGAGTCCTATTCCACCTAATAGGGTCAAACTCATCCTTTAGTTGCACAAAATATGGGAAGATTCCACAAAATCACAAAACTGCCCCTAAATGAGGGGATTTTCTGAGTGACTGGTCAAGTTTGACCATCTTTGACCAAACTTGTTCTGACTCATTTGGAGCGTGCCAATAGGAGCCTGTCCATCCTTGATTGATGTGCTTCTCAAATCTACCTTCAGTTTGTGCCCATGTGTCCTGCACATACGAATTCAATGGAGCCATTACAGGAAATTCTGTTTCTGCTGAAAATATTTTACAGGAAATTCTGTTACAGGAAATTCTAAAAATTAAAATACAATTATTTTATCTTAATGTGCAAAAAGAGGCAAAAATATAACAAATATTATCATGATATGGTGGTAAGGGATCGTAAAACGGTTGAATATGTATGGTAAAAATGGGTCAAAATTGAGGGCTAACGTCTCCCCCTTGTTGATCCACAAGCATGTCTTGTCTTTGTCTTTTGGACCTCCTACCTCTACATGCTGATCTCCCTGTTGTTCTGCATGTGGATCTACCTCCTGATGTAGAAAACTCAGTCTGAGTTGCTTGTAAAAGTATATCAAACCTTCTTCTCCTCTGTAGAATGCATTTTTTACCTTTTGCTTCTCATATTTGTATTGCCAATGTTTCTTCTCTTTTAGCCACCTGTATGCTTGTTTTGAAATGAAGATGTTTTGTGTTTCCAATTTCTTCATTTTCTTCTTCAACCTTGTTGTTTTTCTCCTTATACATTTCATTTCCCTTTTTGAGATGTCTCTCCATGATTTCAGTTACTTAGAGCTTTGCGTTTAATTCCTTCATATTCTTGGCATTTTCTTCATCATGAACTTCTTCAGAGACCCCTTTGATCTTATTGGCATTTTCTTCATCATGAACTTCTTCAGAAACCCCTTTGACCTTCTTTGTATTTTCTTCATTGTGACTCTTTGGTGGTTCACCATGAACCTCTTCAGAAACCCCTTTTATCTTCTTTGCATATGATGAGTAGGATGATGATCCCTCAATCCAAGAATCTTCACACCAAGAATATTTTTCCGATTCCCTAAGTTTTTCTTATGCTTCCCTCTCTATCTTTTCAATAATTTCGTGATGTGATTGCTGAGGTGTACTAAGAGGCAATTCTTCCAGAATTTCTACATCAATGTCTTGGTCTTCCTTAGAAGGCTCCTCTATCATCTTTTTCATTGACTTCCTTCGGAATGATATGAAAGATCTCTATCTCTCTCTCTCAATGCTTATGTCTTCTTGCTTCTTCTTGGATATGGTTCTTGGGTATAAAGGCGGTTGCATAATATCTCTAGAAAGATGCAATTGTTCAAGGGCTTCCTCATTTCCAATTGACTCTTGTCCCTTCTAAAATTCCACAAAGTGATTCTTATCCAAGAAGTTTTCCCATGTCTCTCCTCTATTTGTCAATTGATACTCAATAAGAATCTTAATTAACCCTTGGTGGTAATAACTTACCTCTTTGTTTTCTGTTTCTCTTCTCACCCCTTCAATCATTTTTAATAAATTATTGGAAAAAAATAAGGGGGATTTAGTTTATTATCACCTTTTATGTACTGGAGAAACTCGATATGGTATAGATACACTATGCTATACCTCCCATCACAAGTAAAATACATCTGAATAATGAGGACCAACTCAGCCCATGGCTCTTTAAACCATTCCCTTGGAATTCCTTTTGATTTGTCAAATGCAACCTTTCTTGGCTTTTCCAGAAAATAATTCCATCCCTTTTCCTTGAAGTGTTGTCCCTTATGGTATTTTTCTCCTATCATTGATAAGTTTGTAGCTTGAGAAAAATACTCTTGTGTGGTTGGGATGGTAATATCTCCTACACTGGTTTTTTCATTATCATAATTAGATACAAACATCTCTGACACTTTAGCATTGTAACCATCAAATTGCATGAGAAAATCTAATAACCCTGCTTGATAAAGTTTCTCTATAGTCTCTTTGTTCCACTTCTCAATTTGGAATTATTTGGGATCTATTATGCATTCCATCTGGGAGTTTTCGTGGATCTGTTTCTGTTCTTTTTGTTCTCTATACCATGTAATATACCCTTCAATAGTGAATAATCTCATGGAAAAATAATGACTCTGTTAAGAGTAGAATTTTGCTTGCAATCTATGTCTTAAATAACAAGGAAATTGTATTTTATGGTGTGAATATCAAAGAAGAAGAAAATTGTTTTCTTGTAGATGATCATTTAAGGAAAAACATTTTTAAAATAACACAGATGTGTTGCTTACCAGGATTATGCAATTTATTCCCTTCTATATACCAAAAAGAAATAAAATCTGAACTAGAATGTTGATTTGGACCACTGCTGTATACCCACAAAAACAAGGAGAGATACTGAATTGAAATGTCAAATTTCTGGATTGATATGCCAATTTTGATCACTATTATATACCCATAAGAATCATCCTCTACATTTTAGCTCCTTAGAAATCGACTTCTGGAAAAAAAATCATAAAATTTATAGTCTTTTGGCAATCATGGATTTCGTTTACTTATTACACCCTTATCTGGCAATTAGAACTCAGTTTTTGAAATGCCACTCACATTTTCTAACACCATTATGCACTCGAGCTCTATTTTGGGGTCTACACTGCCAACCATGCAACTGGAATCTCAGATTTGGGGTCTACACTGCCAACCATGAAACTTGAGTCTTAGATTTGGGGTTTACACTGTCAACCATGCAACTCGAGCTCAGAGTTGGGGTTTACAATGCTAGCCACTTTAAACCCAACTAATTGACATGTTATCTTACTCCTAACACAACTCAAACTTTGAGAAACTTAACGCAATTCACAGGGTTTTCAATTTCAAAAATTCAGCATACTGTTACAGAGTTCTATTCAACTAAAGTTAATTGCAATTCACCGAAATCTTCGAGATCTCCTCAACATTGCAATCTTTTTACACCCTAGAAATTTACACGACTAACTCCTTTAATCAATTTCTTCTTTGACTAGTTATAAAATCGATTTTTGATTCTCTAAATTTACATTTCTTACCTTGCCTCTTAGTCATAGCTCTAATCCCACTTCTTCACTTCCGAGCCTCTATTTCCTGTCTTGAGCATTCGATGCCTAAGCCTTCGAATTCATTGACTGCTAAGCGTACTGTTTGAACGTTTCACACTATCTATCTCTTAAAATTTGAACGTCATTCCCATAGATGCACTTTAGCTTATTGAATAGTTTCACCATGCCTCAACAATACGATTTTCTCCTTATCACCCTATAGTTGTTTTTTAATTTCGACTTATTTCCTTTCATACCGTTTATTGATTGCCCTCTTACCTTGTTGCATGTACAAGATATCATAATTTTTCTATGGTTTGTACATGTCGACTACAAAGAATAAGTTTTATTCATATCATTTGAAAAAGACTTATGATCCATCATCAAGATTACATTCCTCTTGTCTTCTTTGATAATTATAGTGACTATCTCCGTGTACTTTTCTCTTCTTTTTTTTTTAGTTGTAAGTTTTTTATTGCACAAGTACAACTTTTTCTTCGTGATGCAAGATAATCATCAGTTACATTCCCCATATGTTTCTTTTGATGATTTATCCTAGAAATGCCTTGAAAATGACCATTTCAAGGTCATTTCAAGACCCAATAGAGAATTTTTTTCCTGTGATACTAACCCATGTTTGTTATGTGACTTTCTCGAGAGAAAGATTGTCTTTTGCAAGAAAGGTTTGTTCCTTTTTAATCATGTTGAATTTTCATTGTAGGCCAATAGTTTTGATTTGAATGGATGGTAGGGAAATAGGTTTATGTATATGAAAGAAAAAAGGTTTATGTATATGTAGAGAATGAAAGGAAAAAGGTTTATGTATGTGCATGGAATGAAGGGTTTACACTCTTATGCACCAAGGTCTTAATTAGTTTCCTAATTACAAAAATTTCTTTCAAAATAAAAACACATTAATTTTTTTTACTTACAACATCTCCATTACTTTCCTTGGTTGATGCTTGAAAAGAAGTGACTTTCCAATAACTCCTTTGGTTGGTTTGAGATGAATTGATTTTTTTCATAGCTTTCCTTGGTTGGTTGTTCTTCATTATACAGGTCCCTTTTGACAAATTTTATGTTGAGATTTAGGTCCCTTTGTGAAGTAGGCTTGTTTCATCTTCAGGTCCCTTTGTGATGTAAACTTTCCTCATGTTTAGGTCCCTTCTGAAACTGTTAATTCAATTGATCCCATATAGCTTTGAAGTGAAAATATATTGCATTTAGAGTTGCTTCCCTGTTGAGTTTGAACAATATGTTGAGTTGCTAAGCTTTTTAAAAAGGCATAAACAAATGCGCTTGTTTTCTTCTGTCTTCCCCCTTGCTTATTTTGAGACTTGTCCTCAAGTTTGGAAATTGGAGAATTTATTTTACAGAAAATAGAATATCCTAGCTTAGTGCCAATCTGAAACATAAAATGAATTTAAAACACACACATTTAAAAAAAAAGAAAAAGGAATTCATATTAGCCAGGTAACTTGGTTTTCCAATATGAATTCAGGTTTGGACTGTGATAGAAATCTGGATTTTCACAACCAAACCTCTTTATTATTATTTTTTTTCGTTTTATTTTTATTCTGAAAGTAAGGAAGGCACATTAATATGCTTTTCCAAAACTTCCATGTCTTTTTCTGTTGAGATTTTCTTGAGGAAATCTTCTTTATTCACAGGCTTGTGTTAGAAAATTATATATTACAAAGCAATGGAACACATAAAATATTGTAGAAATATAAACACAGAAAACACATAAAACAAGAGAGACACAGATATACGTGGTTCACCTAGTTTGGGCTACGTCCACGAAGAAACAACCAATCCTTATTTTATTATATTATCCAACATACTGAAGAGATGCAACCTACAACAGATCCGTTGTAACTCCCTCTTTGCTCTTAATCTCCTCCCTTTTCCTCACTCAGAATACATATATACATAGACGCAATACAACTCCCTCATATATAGTGAGGGGTTGCCTTCTAGGTCAAAAAACCCTAAATTAAACATAAATTCTACCGTCAGATCTCCGCCTAATGAACGGCTTAGATTGACTAGAAATTACTATACTTTTACAAGGAAATTTTACATCTATTCTTAGCTTTGGGGGCGCTGTCCTTGAAACCCCTCGCCAGGGTGGGGGAGGGCCTGGACCCCCCCCTATAGCGAATATTTTACGGGCAGCGTTGCTGCCCCATTTTAAACTAGGGTCCAATGCGGCAATACCTTTGAATACAGAAGATAATTAGGCTCCACACCCAACAATCTCCCACTTGGAGACTGATTAGAGAAACTCCACTGCTGCTTCATTTGCTAGACAATGACTCTACTTTGGACCTGGTTGTTTCTCATCTTCTTCATCATACTTGAAGACCAATTGAAACTGCGCAAATTCTCAGTTTCTCCCTGGTTACAACTTTTGTTAACATATCTGCAGGATTCTGGCTAGTGTGTATCTTTTCCAGCTTCAACTGTCCATCTTCCAATGCTGACCGTATGAAATGGTACTTGAGCTGTATATGTTTAGTATTAGAATGAAATACAGAGTTCTTTGCAAGATGTATGCCACTCTAGCTGCCACTGTATAACCTGCCCAACTCCTGCTTCTTACCCAATTCATCCAGAAACCTTTGTAGCCAAATCATTTCTTTACTAGCCTCTGTAGCAGCAACATACTTTGCTTCTATTGTTGAAAGTGCAACAACACTTTGGATTTCTGAAACCCAACTGACAACTGTTCCACCTACAGTAAATACATATCCTGTAGTGCTCCTCATGTTATCTCTGTCACCTACCATATCTGCATCAACATATCCCTGTAGAGCAATGTTTGAATCACCAAAGCATAATGTTTGATTTGTGGTACCTCTCAAATACCTAAGAATCCACTTCATCGTCATCCAATGTTCTTTTCTTGGATTATTCATGTACCTGCTTACAACTCCCACTACATGTGCAATATCAGGCCTTGTGCAGACCATTGCATACATTAAGCTTCCAACTGCTGATGCATATGGAACTTTAAACATATGAGCCATTTATTCCTGAGTCTTGGGACACGCCTCCTTACTTAATTTGAAATGGCTAGCCAAAGGTATACTAGTTGGTTTTGCATTCTACATATTAAACCTTTTCAACACCTTTTCTATGTACTCACTTTGAGAGAATGTTAATTTGTGATTCTTCCTATCTCTAGTTATTCTCATACCAAGGATTTGTTTTGCAACAACCGAATCCTTCATTGCAAATGAGTTTGCCAATTTCCTTTTGAGCACATTTATTTCTTGCATGTTAGAACCTGCAACAAGCACGTCATCTACATACAATAACAATATAATATAGCTTCCATCATTTTGCCTTTTGAGATAAACACAATGATCAGAGTGACATCTAGTATAACCTTGTTCAGACATAAACCTGTCAAATTTTAGATACCACTACCTTGGAGCCTGTTTTAAGCCATACAAGCTCTTCTTCAAACTGCACACTAGTTTCTTCTTCCCTTTTCCCTCATATCCTTGTGGCTGCTGCATATATATCTCTTCCCTCAAATCCCCATGGAGAAAGGTTGTCTTTACATCTAACTGCTCAAGATGCAAATCTTCAGCTGCTACTAGACTTAGAATAGTTCTGATTGAAGCCATTTTCACAACAGGAGAAAATATCTCATCAAAGTCTATACCCTTTTTCTGTGCAAACCCTTTCACAACAAGTCTAGCTTTATACCTTTTTCTGCCTCCATCTTCTTCCTTCAACTTGTAAACCCATTTATTCCGCAATGTTGTTTTACCTGCAAGCAACCTGACTAAGTCCTAAGTCTAGTTATGTGCTAAGGAGTCCATCTCTTCTTTCATTGCTTGCTCCTACTTCTTCCTGGTTTCTACCTGCATTGCTTCTTCATAACATTCTGATTCACCAGAATCAGTCAACAATACATAATATGATGAAGGAGAGTCTCGTTCAGGGGGTCTACTTATCCTGGTAGATCTTCTAACACCACTTGCAGGTGTTTGAGGTGCTTGTTGTTGTTGTGGTTGTTGTTCTAGCTGTTGATCATTATGATTTTCAGGCACCATCACTTTTCCTGCGATATCGTCAAGCATTGTGTATTCTCTGTTTTATTTTTCCTATTCCTTTTCCTGCAACTAATTCTTATACAAGACCTTTTCATTGAATATTACATCTCTGCTCCTAATGATTTTGTGATTTTCATAATCATATAAGCGATAACCAAAATCATTAACACCATATCCAATAAAGGTACATTTCTTTGACTTTGCTTCAAGC